>ML777794.1:0-13546 GCA_009831015.1 Picea engelmannii
TGCAAACCCCCCTTGGTGGCTAACCAAAACCCATGAATACCAACTTGCTAAGCCACCCCATCAATTACCCCAACAATGGTCAAGCAGATTAGTGTAAGGTCCAAGCAGTTATCTGAGATGAAAGAGATCTAATGCATACATAAAAAGGTTATAATGATCAAATATGACACATACCATGATACCTCGGACCAATTACCTCATGAAGCAAGAGCCTTTTCTGATGCAAGCCCAGGCTGGTAGTGATGGAGGCTGGTACTGCTGACAGGACAAGTCTGGCTGAGAAGGAGAAAAGATGGGCCCTCAAGGGCCATGCTCAAGTCAATCTTCTCTCGTACTCCATGTCTAGGACCATGTGGGCCTCGAGACATGATCTCCTGGTTATCCCTAGATATCGGGGATAACATGACTTATGAGCCCATGAAGGGCGTACTTGTTGTTGTTGCAGGACTATGCCCGACGGACAGCTACATATGGGGAGATGATTAGCTCGGACCTCCATAGGGGTAAAAGTCCACCAGATGGGTGCTGAGACCCCAACTAGGGGCAGAGTGATACCCTATGCTTGCACAAGAGAAAAGGGAGGATGTTCCACCAGAGGCACTTTGGCAGGCTTGGACCCAAGGGGGTCTTGCCCTCCCACCATGACGTTGGCCCCTGATGTCATCATTCTAAGCCTTGACATCATCCATTTGGGGTTTTAGGCATGAGAACGGCTTTGGTTGGCACGTGTGACAGTTTCTGAGGGATTTTGAGCCCCAATGTTTCAACTTGTAGGCCTAGTGTTCTAAGAGGGAGCCCAACGTCACCCTAGGAGGGGCATGACATCACCCTAAAAAGATGAAATTAGGGTTTTTATTATCAATATTATGTAAACCTAGATTTTGATGTAAACTGGCCATGTCGACCTTTTTTGACCTAAAATGAAATTAAAGGTCATTTGTATTGTATAAATAAGAGATCAAACTCTCATTTTTAATCATCATCTTTCACTCACACAAGTGCGAGGTCTGAAATTTGGCCTCTTTTAAGGCCTTATTGGCTGAACTAAGTGGTGCACAACTCTTGGAGGGAGCTTTTATTGGTGTATTTTTGCATTTTCATGGTGGAAAGTAGTCTTCAACTAGGGCTTGTGACTAGATTATTCTTGGTGAAGTAGAAATCTGCAATCCTTCTTTCTTTTGAATGGTTATTGTATCTTTTATTTGTTCATTTACAAGATTATGAAATTGCTAGTGTGAAACCCTAGGAGAAAAGCACATGTTATTGTGCTTCTCTTAATAGCTCTCCACCTACTTGATTCTGCTAGAAGACACCTCCCTCGAAGGATATACTAGAGCCCTACCTTAGTAGCACTCTAGCACTATTGCTTCATTAAGCTTTCATATTTTATTTCAAGCTTGACCTAAAGAAGAAGGAAAATCACTAGGGCCTAGGGTTACCTACTTCCTAGCAACTTTTTCCTTCTAGGGTTTTGGATGATTGAGGCCTTAGGTTACTAACACCTCAACCATCCTCCCTCTTGTCTTTAGCTCACTCATTATCATTTGTTTCCCCTAAGATTGCCGCTGCAAAAGTGACTCCATTTACCCTAAGGGCACTAGTTCACACCTTACAATTGATTGATTGATGAAAACAACCTTCAAACTATCTACTTCAAGGTCTTTGCTAACCACTCCTAACCTTAGATTACACTAACTTACTAACTATCTTGCTTCTGTTCCAAAAGAAAGCTACAACCATCTATATCAACAGTAAAAGCATCTAAAAGCTGCCTTCTTTGCTCCTAACAAATACTAGCGTATTGCCAATTTTAGGTTATCATTTTTGGTCATTGTTGAAGCTTATTTAAGGCATAATTGTGAAACTATCATTATATATACATTGTTGTTATAAATATTTCTGTTGCTTCATCTTTTATATCAGCTCATGCTTTTATTCAAAGTCCAAGGTTTTATGAAGCACTAACATCAATTGGGACTTGCAAATAGTGTTTTTCTTGTTGTCTTGTTTTGGGCAGGTACACTTAAGCAAATATTTGCTTCATCTATTAAAACCTTTGGGACTTTCTGCTCAGAGTGACTTGTGAGAGGGGAAGAACTTTCTTGATACTACTACCTTTGCCTTCCGAAACCCCCACGTCACCGGGGGCGTCTCTCCTAGGCTACTGCCCCTAAAGAGAAAGAGGTGTCTTATTTAGGTGATAGTGATAGGACAACCTCCTGTTATGCCAATTTATTGTTCACTTGCCTTTGACTTTTGGGCAAGTACAAATTGCGTGATAACACTCCCCATGTAGGGTCCCAGTCTATTCATTTTGAGGATGAGGAGGATAAGGATTCCGATGAGGATTCTGATGATCAGTACAATAGTATCTAGATTCTAGTACCATACAGTATACTATGCTTATTTTTGGACTCTAGAGGGCATTTAGAGCCTCTTTATTGATGTATTTTTGTTCAGAACTTCAAATATGTATTGCACTCATTGCTATTTTGGTTATATGCACTCTTACTCGCTATATAAATGAGAATCTTTGCATATTTGTGCATAAATGGCTTGGATTCGTATTGATGCACATGAATATATATGTTTTTTTTCAAATTTTTCAAATTTTGTGTAGTTTTTGGTCGACCAGTTTTTTGGTCCGGTTTCGAATTTTTGGTGTTGACCGGTCCAGTCCGGTTTTCGGTTCTGATAACGTTGATATATATATATATATATATATATATATATATATTGTGGAACATTTTTAGATCACTTGTCAACCCAAGCCAACTTCCAAGAATCTTCTAGGTGGATATTATGCTAGATTTATCATGATCAATAACATTTCATTATTCAAAAGTTTAACAATGGATAATATCATATGCTCATGAGAATTAACTAAACCTTCTGTCTAATTATAAATAACAAAAGACAACATTTACCTGCTCCCCTGTAATACCATTTGCAAAGGCTTTGTACAAACTCTCTTTTGTTATTCCTCCGACAATTAGATTTGGAAGTTGATATTCAAGCCTGCATGATTAGGAAATAAAACATCAAGATAATGGTTTACTGAATTCAAGAGAAATATTTCTAAGAATAAGTCTAATTTGCACATTGAAAAAATGTCCCATCTAGAATAATCTAAGTTTAATTCCCTCTCATACACAAATGGTCAAGTTTCTCCAAGAAAGACCAAGATATATGGATAATATGACAATGGCAATCTTTATCCTTCAACACGTTCTAGATATGCAATACAATGGATGTTTGCTTTAGCTTTTTTAGAATACCAATTACAGACGACAATTAGGAGGTAAACATGGATGGTGTTTAAGCCCTTAGGATAAGATAAGATAAGAAAACTTTATTAATGTCCAACAAATGACCACAAAAGTAGGTCAATGGGACTAAGAGCTACATCAAGTATGAGTACAATGTGGAAGTGAAATCGCATCACATTCTTTAGCTGCTCAATTCATCATTCCAGGCCAAAATCACGGCCTTCAATCGAACATCCAAGCTACCACATAAATGGATAGAAACGTCTATCCTTGAGGGTTGATCAAGTAGTTAGGAAAAGTACTACTTTATCCAACTTTTGTTAATCCCTAGATTTGCTCCTTTGCAAAGTGGAGGGTTAATAGCAACTTTGCTTGAGACAGGGTAGGCTCCCACTGATTTCAAGTATAGGATTGGTTCAATGATGTCTTCCTGATTCAAAGACAGATATTTCATAGGTTTTCATTACATTGGAGAGAGTTACTATTTTTAGCAGTGCTCCTACATTTTAGGAAACATGGTTATGAGGCATTCATGTCAGATATGATGATATATTTGGGATCCTTGCGAAATTTTGAGTTTGATGAGCCCCTTTTGAACAACATGTGAGACGTTTTTATTCTTAGCATGGGTTGCATATTTGGATTCCTCAGTGAAAATGAGTCCAGCGAGGATGATCTTCTAGGCATGGAAAGGATTTTCTATTTTTAGCAATGCCTATTTTTAGGTGTGCTATATTTAGCGGGGTTACCCTAGCAGTTCTGGACGTTTTCAACTTTTCCCTATTTTGGGGGGAATTGCTATTTTGGGCATGTCTATTTATAGTACGGTGACATGTGGCAGTCTCAGGGGATGACACATGGAAATTGTTGACCACCTATTTCAACTAGGTGTCAACGTCATGTACTATGAAAATATGTACCTTGTGGTACGACAAGTTTGAAGACTTATGGCTCAGCATCGCCATCCTTCCCCCAAAACTTCTTCACGGAATGTTCACTCCCCTGCGTGGGATAAATTTGTAATGTATCATGTTAGCATGGGTCAAGTTTTAATAATTTAGTGGCCTAGGAATTTATCATTAGGGAAGTCCTTTCATCGAGTGTTTTTTTTTCCTCAGGTAATTTTGCTTTTCAACGATTTTAATTACTTGAGCTTTTCACTCAATAATCCTCCAAAGTAGTGAAAGGCATTCTAATGATCGAGCTCAGTGGGTGACTAAGGTCTAGAGGTGTTGTAAATGACCATGCAAGATATCTCCTAGAGTCTTGCAGAATTCTATTAGGTTTTGATAGGATTTTTTAATAATTAAAATTTCCCGTAAATTGGAAATTTTTAATTATTTTTGATATAAAATGTAAAAGTTTGGTCCTTGGAGATTTTGTATAGGGGTGTGAGTACTCAAAACAAATGGCTTATGACCCCCTAGACCCTTGGACCAAGTTTCACTCAATTGGACAAGTTTTGCTAGGTCAATGTCCATGAGGAGTCCAAGTCAATCAGAAGTCAACAAATAATTGGCTAAGGTAAAAAACCCTAAAATTGTAAAAGTGACTAAAGTCATGAAAAAAAAGGGGAAATTTTTTTCTAATGTATTTCCTAAGTTGGAAAGTGAAAATTCACTTAGAGAAAATACCACCAAGTCAAGTTAACAACTTAAAGTGAGTCTCCCTAGTGAGAAGGGTGAAGAAATCTAAGGTCCTAACAAGCTGCCAACTAGGTCTGTCTTTGACCTGAGATTGGCTCTAAGTTTCAACTGTCTAACTCTTCTTTGTTGCTATTTTATAACAACAAATTGTTTAGGAACTTTTCTGTTGTTTAGTTATGGTTACATAAGCTTTTAAGGTGCTCTAGCATGTAGTTTTAGTACCCCATAGGTTAGCACATGCATACCTCAAATTTATAACACACCTCTAGATCTTTACAACTAATATAATGTTGTTCTAAACTCTAGCATGCATGAAATTAGAACACGAGTTTTTGGTCAACACAACCCTGGATAAAACCCCCCTGGGGAAAACCAGTTTGGAATATAAGTCTATATATGTGATGTAAAGAATGTGAGATACAGCAAGTACATGAAACAAATGAACCTGATACAAAGGAAGCCCTTCTCAAGCTGCAATACAAGTCCAAGAAGGTGAATGCGTCGAAGCATGGTGCGCCCTCCTCATTTGTTGCTCAATCCCACTCAATGCTTGCACGCTTGCTCCGTGTTGCCTTGTAGAAGAAACTCTTGCACACTAATCTGAATTTGTGTGCTACCTCTCCAACAAGACACTCCAAATAGAAATCTGACAAGTGCAAGACCTCCCTGCTAGATGTGCGCCCTCCTCCTATAGTGTGTCCTCTGTTATGAACATAAATATACCTATAAATAGATATTCATAAACATAATAATAATTAATTAATAAATAATAACTATTAATAATGAAAGGACATGTCTCAAATGACATGACTATTGGTTAAAAGGCACCCATGCGTGGGTATATAAACAAGCCCTCATTCTCAATTGTAATCATTCTTATCTATTCATATATTATTTACAGTCCTACATGGATTACTTTGTTATATTCCAAGTATTTTGGATAATTCTTGTGTGAGCGAACTTTGTTCATCTCATTTGGTATCAGAGCTTTGTTTTTCTGATCCCGACCTTTGGCTTTTCTCTTTATCAGACCTTGTCTGAACCGGATTTTAGCCAACCCCATCGTTTCAGAGTTTCTCTGAGAAATTGAGTCTTTGACCACCAACCAGACCTTTGTCCATTCAATTTTTTAAAGTTCTTAGGAACTTCGGTCTTTGACCAATTCAGGCCTTTGCCATATAAAACTCAGAATTCTGTTGAAGAACATTTCGCTGCCAAGAAATCAAGAACAATATATATATATATATCAGAATTTGTATATTGAAAATATAGTTTATCCATAGAAAATCGTGGTCACATCAGAATTGCATGTGGCAGCAAAACCAGTGGACCTTTTGGCCACACTAAATTTAAACATAGTTTCTCTGATTTACTCAGTTCTTTGAACACAAATCAGCCCTTGGCTGTTTAAAATTCTGAATTACATTAAAGAAAAGCTACTCAGCTGCAAGTTGAATAAATTTGGAATTACATTTATGTTTGAGAAGTCTATTGGGCAAAAATTATTTCTACTGCCAATATCAATTCCAAGCAAAGAAAATTCAACATATAATTTTTTTTTTAATTTTTTATCTACTAAAGTAAATTCTCTACAAGAGTATGATAAAGGTTAAAAATAGTGTCACGGCCATATTAAGTTGGTGATTATATCGTTGGAAACACATATTGTTGGAACCACATAAGGAATCTATAGCAATCAAAGACTAGATTCTAAACTTGGGATAACTTCCCAATACTAGATTCACACAATCTCGTGAAGGAATACTAAGGAACAAAGTTGCGAAGAAAAGAACACAGAGTCGCTTGTGACGACCATCAACCAATCATCTTTTGGGTTTAAAAATACCACCAACAAGGGTCCAAACAATGTTATAGCCTCGCTGTATTAGTGTGCCCCAGATACCAACCCATAGTTACATCCACACGATTACTGGTACCATAATTACCTTCCAGACGCTTGTACATTTCCAGTTTGCAGGAACAAGGATGTAGTTGAAAAAAAAAAGAATAACACCATTTTGCAGAAAAAATCCGTCCAATCTACTCATTGAGGTCGTGAGGGTCAGAGTGAGCGAATGTAATATTGTATTCAGGAAGGAAAATTGTGGGGAACAAGGTCGAATGCTACGCAAGGGGTTCTTCACAGAGCGTTGCCATCAACATCACAACAATTCGAGCCATCGTTCTAAAAAAGCATCCATCTACGAGAGAGGAAATCAGTGGCCTCAATATACCTGTTCAAACCGGAGCACCATTGGAAGAGAGAAATTCAAAGACAGTCGCCTAAAAACGAGTTACATCAACCGAAAATCGCGTCCATCTAATTGAATACTGCGGGCATATTACCTTCCAAAGACTCCATTCTAAGCATTGCAACCTTCTACAAAATCGACCACGTCGGAAGTAAGAAGGTAACAATATAACCCTTGTTGTGCAAATCCATGCTTGAGATCCCTACAATCTGTGTGCAAATCCGTATGACATTCCCTCGACCAATTGCCACAAGGTGAAGATTTAAGTGAAATAAAGGAAAAATCGTGGGTTTTCCATCTAAGGTTGTGTCTTTTCAAATATTAAAGCAATAACCAAGGGATCCTAATTAATTTTATGACATACAAGTCAAAAGTATAAAAAATAAAGAAGGATTATTATTGGGTTATTTATGGAGATATTAAAAAAAATAAAGAAGGATTATATTGGATTATTTAGGGAGATATAAAGAAAACAAATATTAAAAGGAAAACACTTTTTATACAAATATTAAAGGAAAGTACCTTTATACTTTATTATTAAGGTGAAAAAGTTATTAAAAAGGGTATTTTATATAAGATATTTATTTATAAATAAGGAAAAGGAATTTTTCTAAAAAGGATTGAAGAAACATTTAAAAAATCATTTATTATGGAAGGATATCAAGATAACTTAGAAATACAATCACGGATATTGAAAGGAGAACTAGGACATTATAAAGCGAGAAATAAAAAATTACAATTTGAAATTGAGAAGGAAAAATATTTTAGTGGGTTAACACAGAAAGATAATCGTTACTTCAAAGAGCGTATTCGGTAACTCATTGCACAAAATGAGGAACTAAAGACCGAAAGAAAAAAAATGGACCAAGACTCACTAAAACGAGATGAAGAAATATCTCGTTTAAAAAATCATAGTGAAAAACTACTTACTCAAATTAAGAAGTCAAGGGATACAAAACAACGTGTCCAGGAGTTGGAGAAAGAGAATCAAGATCTCGAGAAGAAATTATCAGGCAAGGATGAAGAAGCTTCTCGTTTGAAGAACCTTAATAAAAATATGCTTGAACAAATTAAAAAGATGAAAGATGAAAAGCCAGAGAAAAGAAATATTATAAATAAAGTCGGCAAATCAGAAGATGAAGAAGAAATTTCATGCCTAAGGGTTCATAATCAAAATTTACTAACACAAATTAAAAAGTTGAAGCATGATAAGAAGACTTTACAAGAAAAGCTAGATCGCAAAACATCATTAGTCGATAAGGAAACGATGACAGACCCAATCAACCTTACAACTCAAAAGGAGACAAATCCAACCGATGTAAAGATGTTTTCAAATGTCGAAGTACAAACAAGCCAGAGATATCAAGAAGACTCAATTCCAAAATTTAATCAACAAAAAGCTGCAAGTATACGAAGTAAGGATCGAGTTACAAGGATGCCTTATCGACATCCTAATCACAAAAATCGATACTTTGGCCAATCCTTGTATCAACAGAAACAAATGACCAGTATGTCGAAGAATATTACTTCAGCTACAAATGATGCTCAAAATAGAAGTTATTATGGGAGTCGAAATACATCAAGTTCTTTCCAAGAACCCTATAAACTCGTCATGCAAAAGATCGAATTAGGATCGGCAGACCCCTTTACAATGCGACAGTTCTGCTCAATGCTTAGAAAATCCTATCGTCTCAAGTCCTCAACAATTACTAACTCGATAATGAAGAATCATGCGACAATAATTACAAGCTAGTGCAAGAGATAAGTCTTCCATAAAGTATGCTTTGAGGACAAAGCATTTTTAAGGGGAAGGCAATGTTATGAACATAAATATACCTATAAATAGATATTCATAAACATAATAATAATTAATTAATAAATAATAACTATTAATAATGAAAGGACATGTCTCAAATGACATGACTATTGGTTAAAGGGCACCCTTGCGTGGGTATATAAACAAACCCTCATTCTCAAATGTAATCATTCTTATCTTATCTATTCATATATTATTTACAGTCCTACATGGATTACTTTGTTATATTCAAAGTATTTTGGATAATTCTTGTGTGAGCGAACTTTGTTCGTCTCATCCTCCTCCAAGCAAGCATCAACATCACAAAACAACGAAAGCCAAAGCCTCCTAGAGCCCTCCATGGAAGGAGGTGCCCTTGTTGCCCTCATCCAATGCTTCCATTCCCATCTCCATTGCTCTCCTCTTCCTCTTCAAGTGAACAAAAGATAGAATGAGCCTCCTTAGGCCCTATGCGCCCCTCTTGAACCTCCATAAGGAAACCTAAGAGATGGATGGCTAAGATCTCTCCATCCATTCTCTAATCAAAGGTTGAGATCATCGCACAATAATCTCACTCACAAACCCACTTTGGATTAGGTTCCTTAAGTTCACTTTATGACCCCTCATTCACCCACAAAGTGAATAATTAGTCACTTTTGCCTAAGTGACAAAAATTCAACTTTTTGGCTTACGTGAAATCAAAGTTGAATTAAACATAAAGTACAAGGTAAATAGTACCAAAGTATTTCCCACTTGTGGTTAGAGACCCAAAACCACAAGGGGGCCACTTCCCAAGGTACCCAAAACTCAACACTCCCTCTTACCGAGGAAAGTGTTTCTCACCAAGCCCATCTAATCTTTGCAGTAGACATGTTTGCCCCTTGGCAGTTCCTTGGTGAGAATATTTGCAACTTGCTCGTCAGTCGGAATATACTGCAAATGTACTACCCCTCTTTGAACCCAATCTCTGATTGAGACGAACAAAGTTCGCTCACACAAGAATTATCCAAAATACTTGGAATATAACAAAGTAATCCATGTAGGACTATAAGTAATATATAAAATATGAATAGATAAGATAAGATAAGATATTAATATATTTACAATTGAGAATGAGGGCTCGTTTATATACCCACGCATGGGTGCCCTTAATCAATAGTCATGTCCTTTCATTATTAATAATTATTATTTATTAATTAATTATTATGTTATGAATATCTATTTATGTATATTTATGTTCATAACATTGCCTTCCCCTTAAAAATGCTTTGTCCTGCTCTAATACCAAATGAGACGAACAAAGTTCGTTCACACAAGAATTATCCAAAATACTTGGAATATAACAAAGTAATCCATGTAGGACTATAAATAATATATAAAATATGAATAGATAAGATAAGATAAGATATTAATATATTTACAATTAAGAATGAAGGCTCGTTTATATACCCATGCATGGGTGCCCTTAATCAATAGTCATGTCCTTTCATTATTAATAATTATTATTTATTAATTAATTATGATGTTATGAATATCTATTTATGTATATTTATGTTCATAACACTGATGAAGTGGTATCTGATCTCTATATGCTTAGACCTGTCATGGAAAACTTGATTCTCAGAGAGTTTGATACAACTCTGATTATCGCAGTGAATAACAATCGAAGGCAACTCCTGACCAAATAATCCTACCAACATCTTACGAAGCCAAATGGCCTCGCAACTGGATTGACTAGCCGCCATATACTCTGTCTTGACTGAACTCAAAGCAACTAACTTCTGTTTCCGGTTGTACCAGGAAACAAGTCCCGACCCCAATCCAAAACAACACCTTGAGGTGCTCTTCCTGTCAGTCGCACATCCTACCCAATCTGAGTCTGTGTAGCCAACCAAACTGATTCCATCCCCTTTGATATAGTCCAGGCCATAATCCACTAACCCTGCAATGTACCTCAAAACATGTTTTGCCCCAATCCAATGAACACTCCTCAACTCTACCATGTGCTGGCTGAGAGTGTTCACGACAAAAAAATATCTAGTCGAGTGTTGACCAGATACATCAACAATCCGATCAACTGTCTATATACTGTAGCATCCACCAACTGGGAATCTGAAGCGCTAATCTTCTTCCAGTTGGTGACCATTGTTGATGTTTGAACAACATCGAGAAGACATTCTCTAAAGCTAATAATTAATAATATAATTATTATTGATTATTATATATATTATATAATAAGTAAATGATAATAACAAATAGTTATTGATTATTCAAGGGACGCATCCTTTCATGGATGGTCACCTTATGTTCCCTATATATGAAACACTCATCATTGTAATAATATATCGAATATTGATATATCTCATATGAAGAAAAACCAACATGGTATCAGAGCGGGACTGGGCTTTACTCCCTCACGGGAGGGCCTAGGAAAACGAGAGAGACAGAGGCACAATCTCAGATCTAAATTTTCTTTGAAGAGCATTGGGAATCTATTGGAAATCAATGGGACAAATTTTACCAGAGAGAAAAAGAGAACAAAACTCTGGTGTGCACAAAAAAAAAATGGTTGCCTCTGCATTTCGATTGATAAACTAGATTACATCGTCCTTGTGCCTTCCATTCCTCAACTACCCGCTGCGGCTGATTTTTTTCATGGAAGGAATAAGGGGTTTTGAAATTGGAGACATGGACACAGTTATTCACTTGTTCACGTGTGCCCTAAATTCACTTCGAAATATCTCTCATAATGATTCTGAAATTATGAAAGATCTGTCCGAGTTGCATTTTCATCGTGCAAATGCATACATCAAGAAAATGCGCTATGCAAATTATTTGGCAGATGTCCTGGTTCTACAGAGGAATGGAGATGCCCATCACCAGATCCTCATGGATCAGTTTCTTGAGGTTACTGAGAATCATGAAGAAGCCTACCTGCTTTGGAAATTGGTATTTGACAAAGATCATCCTGATTTAGATTGCCATCATCCTTACATGGAGAGATGTAGAGATATTTATATACTGAAACTTCTCCAACAATTCAAGCGATATTTTTATATACCAAGAAGTACGAAAATGGTGGTCGGGTCGAGTTTTGTAGGGCCGATCAAGATTAGGGTTTCAGATGAATCTTCCAAAAGCGGGTGGGGATTGTTTATTACATAAGATTTCATGGTAGGGGAGTTGATTCTTGTGTGTGATCCCGTTGTGGACACAATGAAAGAAGATGAGATCCATCTGGGGCCGCATCGATTAGATGCCCCTACCAATGAGGAAGCTCAAGAATTATATCACAAACTCGTGCTTGAGGTGAATCGTTCCCATGTTTTATGAAAAAAAATCCGGGCTCTTTTCTCAGCTGGGAGGTCCGCCCTTGATATACATCTGTATTGGCCAAAAAAATATATATATATATGTGGAACTGTCCTAACATTGATTTTGAGCTTGTAAACAGAAACCCTTTCAATCGCTTGAAGAAGCCTCCTCCCTTAAAAAAACATAAAAAATGTCTCAATGGGTCTGGGTTAAATTTGTCTATTAAGCCCTTTAATGATGCAGTGGAGATTTCTCCAAGTAATAAGAGGAGAAAGGAGTTGGTTTCTTTGAACAACATTGCATTAGTTGTGTGCTACTATTTAATTGGAGCATAGTCATAAAGAATTTGGTAGATGATTTGAGCTACCGATGGCATTGTTGATTTTTTTTAATGACAAAATCAGAAATATTTCATTTACACATTTTGTCAAACACTTAGCAACCTAGAGATAACTGTCTTCTTAAATTTCAGAAATGCATACCCACATTCAGAAATTTCTATAAGCAAAAATACACATTGTTAAGCAAAACATGTAGCGGAAATGCACAATGGACAGCAACCCATAACTCACAGAAATTTAGGCAACTGCCAGGGAAAACCCCAATGTGGGGAAACCCAACAAGAGAGAGAAATCTTATTATTTTGCTTCAGGAAAGTTCAAAACAACATCAATAACACCTTTTCAGCCAAGAGAAATACCTCTTACAACACAAAACTGTCCCCCACAAATCTGTCTTGAAAACCATGCCACAGTCCTTACAGCTGTATGAATTTGTTGAAATTTGACACCTTGAAATTCATGCCACAACAGGCTACTGTACCTTCTCTTCTGTACGACCGTCCTCCTTCAGAAAATTCTTCAAGGATGCCTCGAAAACCATGCCCAAGCTTGCCTCGATTTGTGTGCCTCAAGAATGTTGTTGTACGGCCTGTATGGATCTGTACAGTCCGACCTGTCCCAACAAATAACACTGCTGCAAATCAAAACAGAAAAAGTCTCCTTGGGATTTGCGCCCTAGCTCTCTTGGGAATCGTTCCCTTCTTGATGGTCACTTCCCTCTCTCAAGCAATCTCTCAATTTCTCCTCTCGTCTTCTCCGGTGTGTCTTTCTCACATCCCTAAGCATGTATATGTACTTTTCTCTTTTCCCAAGAAACCCTAACTTACATAACCAACTCAATCTAATGGCTATCATAAGTCTAATCTGAGGGCTCATATTTAATGCTCCTCATTAATTACAAAATAAGTAATAAATGCTCATTAAATAC
>ML777794.1:13582-32980 GCA_009831015.1 Picea engelmannii
TATAAAGTACATTCACTTTATAAAAGCACTTTATTTAAAAAGTCACTTTACAAATAAAACATGTCTAGGAATTATGACTTTATGTCCTCCCCATGACAAAACACAAAAACATGAATGAGGACATCCCTTGTTATATTTCAACACTCCCTCTTAATGAGGAATATACTCGTTGCCATCTCCATCATCTGGTCCCATCATATTGTGCTCTGTAGAAGCTCCCTCTGAATCTGGAGCCATCCGCAACACCTGCACAGAACTCGAACTAGAAGATCTTCTCCTGGCAACCTCCCGGAACCCTGAGCTCACTTCATCTTGAGCATCGATTCGATCAACTTGGTTGAGCCTTCTACCAGTGCTCAGAAGAGACTCGCTCTCTTCTCTCGGAATGCAAGACTGATACCTTGGCGCCACCGCAGTCTCAGAAGCCTCCTCATGCTGCTCATCCGACGCTGAATCACACATCATAGGCTGTCCTCTCAACATATACAACCTATCCACCCAGTTACCGATCAGTTGCAGCTCTACCAGATCCACTCCCTCTATGTAGATAAAGGCATGGTTCCTCTTGAACAATACGCAATATCCTACATCCTGCAAGGCTGAGACTGAGAGTAAGTTAACACTCAACCCTGGAACAAAGAGAACTCCATCAATCTCCAAGAGTCCCCCAAACTTGAGTTGGAATCTAACATTCCCAACTCCACGTACAACTCTCGCCATACCACCTTCATTTACCACCTGTCGGCCAGGACCAATCTCTATGAAGTCTGGGAATACTCGCCAGATTCCCGTCATGTGCTTAGAGGCTCCGCTATCCACAACCCATCTGACATCATCTCCAAATCCTCCGCCGCCGACACTGGAAACTAGGGTAACCAAAGAAAATTCCCTATCGAACTTTGAAGCAAAGTCCTCTATGGCTGATATAGCAGCTGTCTCAGGCTCCTCTAACTCCTTCTTCTTCTTCTTCCTCTCAGGACATTGAGAGGCAAGGTGCCCCAACTTGTTACAACAAAAGCATCCGACTTTACTCAAGTCCCTTGCAGAACTTCCTTTCTTCTTGCTCTTTGCCACAAGAGAAACATTCTCATCAACTCTGTCTGTCTTTTGATCACTGCTCTGAGATCTTTCCCGAATCTCCTCCTGAGTGAAATCATCCCACAGTCTGCTCCAATCTGGTAGATGCTCACGACCCACCACGCACTTCACGAAGACTTCCCAATCTTTGGTGAAGCCATTTAAGGCTATCCTCACCAACTCAGAATCCGAAATGACCTCTCCAATAACTGCCAACTCATCTTTAACTTGAGCCACCCGGGTAAGATAAGAAGAGACACTCTCCTCCTTACCCATCTTGGTATCATGCAACTTAGCCTTCAAAGCCATCTTCCGGTTCTCGTTCTTTGCCTTGAACAAGTTTTTAAGTGCATCCCACATTTCCTTGGCAGTCTTTTTCTCAGCCAAGTGTGGGATAAGGTGATCCTTCACCCCATCCAGAATAATCCTCTAAGCTTTAGCTTCCTTGACCTCATGCAAGTCCAAAGCAACAGGATCTGCTGCAGGAGCTGCTACAACAGAGCTGACATAGTTATAGATCTTGTTCTCTTAGAGAAGGGATGACAAACGAACCTTCCACTGCAAGTAGTTGGAAATGCCATCCAACCGATCCTCATATCTAATGCTTGCAGTCATATTCGCTGTCACAACTCAAGGAAAACAATCACACCCTTTTGCCCAAATATCACACTGTCCACTGTCAGAGACAAAGCTCTGATACCATGTTGATTTTTTTTAATGACAAAATCAGAAATATTTCATTCACACATTTCATCAAACACTTAGCAACCTAGAGATAACTGTCTTCTTAAATTTCAGAAATGCATACCCACATTCAGAAATTTCTATAAGAAGAAATACACATTGTTAAGCAAAATATGCAGCGGAAATGCACAATGGACAACAACCCATAACTCACAGAAATTTAGGTAACTGCCAGGGAAAACCCCAATGTGGGGAAACCCAACGAGAGAGAGAAATCTTATTATTTTGCTTTAGGAAAGTTCAGAACAGCATCAATAACACTTTTTCAGCCAAGAGAAATACCTCTTACAGCACAAAACTGTCTCCCACAAATCTGTCTTGAAAACCGTGCCACAGTCTGTATAGCTGTACGGATTTGCTGAAATTCAGCACCTTGAAATTCGTGCCACAACAGGCTGTTGTACCTTCTCTTCTGTACGACCATCCTCCTTCAGAAAATTCTTCAAGGATGCCTCGAAAACCGTGCCCAAGCTTGCCTTGGTTTTCGTGCCTCAAGAATGTTGTTGTACGGCCTGTACGGATCCGTACAGTACTGCCTGTCCCAGCAAATAACACTGCTGCAAATCGAAACAGAAAAAGCCTCCTTGGGATTTGCACCCTAGCTCTCTTGGGAATCGTGCCCTTCTTGATGGTCACTTTCCTCTCTCAAGCAATCTCTCAACTTCTCCTCTCGTCTTCTCCGGTGTGTCTTTCTCACATCCCTAAGCATGTATATGTACTTTTCTCTTTTCCCAAGAAACCCTAACTTACATAACCAACTCAATCTAATGGCTATCATAAGTCTAATCTGAGGGCTCATATTTAATGCTCCTCATTAATTACAAAATAAGCAATAAATGTTCATTAAATACTTTTTGGGTCCCACAACTTAAAAACACTTTAAGTTATAAAGTACATTCACTTTATAAAAACACTTTATTTAAAAAGTCACTTTACAAATAAAACATGTCTAGGAATTATGACTTTATGTCCTCCCCATGACAAAACACAAAAACATGAATGAGGACATCCCTTGTTATATTTCAACAGGCATGGTAGTAGCAGTATGTTACTAGCTGATTGCAGAGTAATCAGTGGATTACTAGATGAAGGAACCAAGACATTGGTTTCACGAGGAAACCTCGATATGTCTTGGGGGACATTGGTTCCATGAGGGCACCTCGATGTGTCCTAGAGATCTTTGAGGTAGGGATCAAGAGGGAGTACACTGTTCCTCACAACACTAAACGGAATGGGGTTGCAGAGAGAAAGAACATATCTATTGTTGATTCAGTCAAGGCGATGATTCATGATCAACATTTGCCTATGTTTCTGTGGGCAGAGGCATCCATGACTGTAGTGTATGTTCAGAACACAAGTTCTTGAGGAACATGACTCTCGAGGAGGCCTTCACCGGAGTGAAGCCTAAGGTTGGACACTTCAAGATATCTGGGTGTTCAATATACATTCATGTACCCAAGGAGAAAAGGACCAAACTAGACCCTTTAGGTAGAAAGGGTACATTTGTGGGGTACAGTGAGTCTTCGAAGGAATACCGGATCTACATCCTTGGTTAGAGATAGATTGAGTGAGAGACAGGAAGAGATGGTACCTTCCAAGAGAGTAAGATAACTCAGAGATATTCGTGCTATGTCACAACTATGAGCCACATCATTGATTCTAAACCTTCCTGTTATGAGGAGGCAACTAGTCATCCAGTATGGAGAGATGCCATGATGGAGGAGTATCAGTCCATCATGAAGAATGATGTGTGGGATATTGTTCTGAGACCTGAGGGGAAGTTTGCAGTGACTTCCAAATGGATCTACAAGATCAAACACACAGTTGATGGCAGCATCGAGAGGCACAAAACGAGATTTGTTAATAGAGGATTCTCTCAGGTGGAGTGAATAGATTATGAGGATACATTTGCTCCTGTTGCTCGACGCACTTCTATCCAGATGATTATTTCCCATGCAACATCCATGGGTTGGAAACTACATCAGATGGATGTGAAGACAACCTTTCTCAATGGAGAGATTGGGGAAGAAATATACATCGAGCAGATAGATGGTTTCGTCATACATGAGAAGGAGTCTCATGTGTGTAGGTTGAAGAAGGCCCTGTATGGACTAAAGCAGGCACCTCGAGCTTGGTATGCGAGGATTGATGGAAACCTGATGAGTTTGGGCTTCAACAAAAGTGTTGTTGATCCCAACCTGTACTACAAAACTGTTAATGGTGAAGCCTTGATTTTGGTCCTCTACGTTGATGATTTATTCCTCACAGGTACATAGAGCTTTATTATTGAATGCAAGTATGCGTTGGCCTTTGAGTTCGAGATGAAGGACCTTGGTATGATTCACTACTTCTTGGGACTAGCGGTGTCGCAGAGAACTGGTTAGATCTTCCCGAGTCAGGGGAAGTACACAGTTGAGATATTGAAGAAGTTTGAGATACTGAACTTCAAGCCCGTGGCTATACCAATGATGACGAATCTAAAGAAACTAAGTGTGTCTTCTTTCGATTTTGACAAAATTCATCTGACTCTTTACAGACAACTGATTGAATAACTGATGTATCTGGTTAACACCAGACCAAATATTTGCTATGCAATGAGTGCACTTAGCCAGTTTATAAGTCAGTTGTGATAGACACACTAGATTGTTGTGAAACATGTGTTGAGATACTTGCGAGGCACAGTTCGACATGGTCTGAGATATACTTCCAGTATTGATATGATATAACAAGAATATATTGACTCTGATTGGGCAGGGAGCGCAGTGGACGGAAAGAGCACCTTGAGGTGTTGCTTCGCGTTGGGATCTTCCATGGTTTCCTGGTGTAGCAGAAAACGAACTTTTGTGGCTTTGAGCACAACAAAAGCAGAGTGGCTTCACAAGCTCCTTGCAGATTTATTCGAACATGTGTTGGATTCCACCATTATTCATTATGGTAACTAAAGTTGTGTGAAGATCTCTGATAATCCAATGTTTCATGACAAATCGAACCACATTGAGATCAAGTACCATTACATCCGAGACATGGTGCAAAGGAAGGAAGTATTGGTGCAGTACCTTCCTACATATGAGCAAGTTGTTGATGTTCTTACCAAAACAGGATGAAGTTTAAGTACTTCCGTGACAGACTTGACATGGCAGAGAATGCCTCCCTCGCTGAGAGGGAGTGTTGATGTTTGCAGCTTCCTGAGACATTCTCCAGATCGTACTCCTATGTGACTGAGTTGATTTGATCTGTGATGACACTTATCCGAGAAGGGATAAGTGCAGTTGGGCTTATAACCCAACGTCCCATGTGGAGAACACATGAGGACATGTCAAGGGAGTTGACCCTTGACGTCATACACTATGGGAGTTGACCCTAGTGTTTCTAGAGGGTGTAGCCTCTAGAAATCCTCATGGAGTGCCATGTGTTACCAAATTTCTCCAGATCGTACTCCTCTGTGAATTGAGTTGAGTTGATCTGTGAGGACACTTATCCGAGAAGGGATAAGTGGAACACTTATTCGAGAAGGAATAAGTTCAGTTGGGCTTATAACCCAACGTCCCATGTGGAGAGCACATGAGCACATGTCATGGGAGTTGACCCTTGACGTCATACACTATGGGAGTTGACCCTAGTGTTTCTAGAGGGTGTAGCCTCTAGAAGTCCACATGGAGTGCCATGTGTGACAAACTTTCT
This sequence comes from Picea engelmannii, assembly GCA_009831015.1. NCBI lineage: Eukaryota > Viridiplantae > Streptophyta > Pinopsida > Pinales > Pinaceae > Picea > Picea engelmannii. Next base: position 19,085 of record ML777794.1, read on the forward strand.
CCAGATCGTACTCCTCTGTGAATTGAGTTGAGTTGATCTATGAAGACACTTATTCGAGAAGGAATAAGTGCATTTGGGCTTATAGCCCATCGTCCCATGTTTAGAGAACATGAGGACATGTCAAGGGAGTTGACCCTTGATGTCTCACACTATGGGGAGTTGACCCTAAGTGTTCCTAGAGGGAGTAGCCTCTACAAGTCCACCTGGGAGTGCCATGTGTGACAAATCTTTTACTACTATGGTGGTTTTGTACCACTGGCGGAGACTGCGTGTCTCTGGACAGTAGTTGTGTACTACTATGGAAAGATACCTCCCTAGCTAAGAGGGAGTGTTGATGTTTCAGCATCGGGCATAACTTCTCCTACATTCGGCTGCAGACCAAGGGAGATAGGATACATTTATCACAAAGGTGCACTTGTGATAAATGGGCCCAGACGTAGTCCTTCCTTGATCATGACAAGGAATAATATGGACTCGAGGTGCTTGAAGTGCTTTCCACGTGTCAGTTAGCATCAAGTCGACATTCACTCATAGGTGTGTGCCTATGGTGAAAGATCCTGGTGTAGTTTTTATCATAGTCATGGTGATTTGACAAGGAATGAAAAAGACTCACGATGCTATATGCTATTACATGCAGACCCAAAGTGAGCCTAATCTTAGAGAGAGTTAATTGGCTCAGAGGTAGAACCGCAAAAGGAGTTTCTCCTCGGTTCAGGTGGGAGAGAGATGTCTCCCAAGACTGAAAGACAAGTGTCATGAGTCTAGGGTGAAGTTTGTATACTTCAAAGACAAGAGTGGCATGTTGCAGAATGTCTCCCTCGTTGAGATGGAGTGTTGATGTTTGAACAACATCGGGAAGACATTCTCTAAAGATAATAATTAATAATATAATTATTATATATATTATATAATAAGTAAATGATAATAACAAATAGTTATTGATTATTCAAGGGACGCATCCTTTCATGGATGGTCACCTTATGTTCCCTATATATGAACCAAAAAAAAAACCCAGTCCATCCAAGAAGCCCAAGAGCTCACCACTAAGATAGAAGGGAACCTCCTTTCATCTAAAATTGAGCTTTTTGCTAACCCAAGGGGTAGAATAGACACCAAGCAAAAAATAGTACACAATGTTGAGCCTACTTCAGATCTATGTACCAGTATCAACAAACTACAAGCCTCCATGGATGGCATCATAAAGAATCAAGAAGAAATGATGAGCAGGATTGTCAGACTCGAAAAATCTCAGATCCAAGCACCCAGGGCCTCGTTCAAAGGACAATTCCAGAAAGGGAACCAATTTTACAAGCCAAAGAATGAGCATGAAGTTCCAAATACCTTGGCCCCTACAAACGTTGTTGATGAAAATCCTTGGTGTCTGGAGTGCAGTGAAGCACATTGGGAGCATGAATGTCCTTATAACGCTGGCCATCAACAAGTTAACAACATGGATTGCTTTATGGAGCTCCCTCAGATAAATATCACAGATATAGAACATCAAGAGGCCGTAAGGGAAGCAACCAGAGTAGCAAGGATGGCGGTAATAAACAACCTGGATTAGGAATCACAAGAAAAGATAAAGAAACAAGAAGTTCATGTATATAGAAGGAAGAACTCGAAACAACCTACTGTTAATCAGGCAAAGCCCCCGCCTCTGGAGGTACTTCTGCCCAAGACGTCCAAGCCTGGTAAGCTTGACCTAAAGTTTGATTTCGAAGGGGCGTTATCAAAGATGCATGTGAATGTTCCCCTGAGAGAAGCAATCAAGATCCCATCCATCAAGGAACGCTTTGATACTTTCTTTTCGGGATGAGATGAACCTATGGACCCCCCTATTATGTTGCAAGCTGATCATTTTAGGGTCCAGTACGATGAAAACCCACCTTTCTTCATGACTTTGACAATGAACAAAAAGAATCTCAACAATTGCATGCTAGATACAGGTGTTGGTGCCAACATGATGTCTCTTAAAGTCATGCAACAAGTGGGTTTAAAGGTCACTAGGCCTTACAGGAATGTGTGCGGTTTCGAATCTAAAGCAATACCCACACATGGGGTGGTTGAGAATGTTGAAGTAGGCCTGAAGGAATATCCAGAGAAGACAGTCCACATTGACATTGTGGTGGTTGATGTCCCAGACGTGTGGGGAATGTTATTATCTAGGAAGTTTGGCGCAATGATAGGCGGTTCCCTTGAGATGGACCTCACCTTTTTGCAATTACCTTTGAAAGATGGAACGGTGGGACGTCTACTCAATGTGTCGATAACTGGGGACCATGTGCAAGATATTGTCCATCCCACCAATAATGACAAAACGCAGAACGACATGATACAAACTCTTCAGAAATACTCTCCAGAAGACATGCCCTTTGCAACAGAAGAAGACTTTGATCAGATTGAATGGCCCAAGAAAGAAGAATACCAACAACTCCTAGATGAATTCAAGAACAAAGAAGTTGGGATGGTGAAAATATTAAAGAAGAATGAAGATGACGTACAAATCCGCCCATCTCAACAAGAAGTCTTCACAGCAGAAGCCCACCCACCTCCCTCAGTACAATACACCAGGGTTGTTCAGGGAACGACCAAATACAAAGTCAGAAAGTATAAGGAGGGAGATATGGTATGGATGTGGGATACTCAGAAAGGAGAGCCAACCAATGTAAAAGGAAGAACACAATCGTGGCTCGAACCCTTCAAAGTTGGAATGGAATCAGTTGATAACTCATACTACTTGTCCACTTTGGAAGGAAGAAGGCGCCCATTACTGATCAGCGGGCACCTCCTTAAACCCCACCAGGGTGGGGAGACCTGACTTCACAGGTAAGTGAAGGTATGTAGGCATTCTCCGTGTATTATACCATTTGCATTTCATGTTAGTTTGCTTCCACATCTGCATATTGATTGTTTTGTTTCAGTTATATATATGCGGGGTGGCAATACCACCCCATCTTTGTTACTGATGCCCCTATCGAGTTGAGCAGGTTTGCAGGTTATGCCAGATATACTGAGGTTCTCATGCGCTCCACGGTGAGCACATGTCCCCGAGTTGGAGCCAGATGCTATTCCCGATTTCTAGGGATAACTAGGAGATCATGTCTCAAGGCCCACAGGTCCTAGACATGGAGTACCGAGAGCAGGATTGACCTGAGTATGGCCCTGGAGGGCCCATCCTTTTCTTCTTTCGTCAGATTCGTCTTGTCAGCAGCAACAACATCCATCACCTTCGACCTGGTCTTGTATCGGAGAAGGCTCTTGCTCCATGAGGTAATTGGTCCAGGTATCATGGTATGTGTCACTTTTGATCATTATAACCTTTAGATATATGCATCTTATTCCTTTTATCTCTAACAACTGCTTGGATCTTACATTAACCCACTTGACCATGATTGAGGGGATTGACAGGGTATCTTAGCAAGCCTGTGCCCATAGGGTTTGGTTTGCCACCGGGGGGATTTCTGAAGAGCCATCGTCCGCTCCCATCATACCTTTTCATCTTATCTCCCGCTCATCTGCCCCATTCCCCTAGTCCAAGCATTAGGATGATCTGTTTGTGGGGTTGCACCTTATCTCGTGGGAAGAAGGGGCTAAAGGCCCAGAAGGTAAAAGCAGCTGGTAAACGATAAAAGCCATAAAAATGAAACCTAGAAACACCTCGCCCAGGGATCCCCGAGAAGGTAATAAAAAGCCTCTCAGCAAGAAACAAGAGGGACCTGAAGAAAAATAACAAAACAAGATCTAGCCAAGAGGATAGGGGGTCTCATCACGAGCCAGCCTATTATGTTCATGGGTACCTAGCAGCATGACATTGCCACTACTAGGTTACCATGCCAAGGCAGTGACCTTTGGTTGCATGGCCAAGGGAAAGGGGGTCTCATCACGAGCCAACCTTATCATCTCTGTGAAAGTGTTTGTGGGTAACATTGTCAGCTCTGGTCACCACGCCAAGGCAGTGTCCTCTAGTTAGTCCTTGAAATAAAAAAGCAAAAAGGCAAGAAAGGGCTTGGAAAAAATTGCATCCATGACAGGTACAGCTCGCCTTCTACAAAGGCACACACAGGTAATATCATGCATCCCTGTCTCTCACTTTACTCGTATGTCTGGACATCCCTTATCCACATCACCTCGTTTTACATGGCTTGGATGATACCCCTTGCAGACTTTCCTTTCCTTATGGATACTAGCAGAATAGGGTGTCTTGTCTTTTTCTTCAGCCTTGTATTGTAGGTCTTTGTAATATCTTTGAGCTATTGGATGATATATCAGGATTTTTATGCATATGTCTGATAATATTAATGATGAGACGTGATTGAGATTGCTATGATCCCTGTGACTAATGAGCCCATGGAGGGCGAAGTTTTTGATGTGCAAGACCATGCCTGATGGACAGGGACCACGTGGACCGGTACACATGGGGAGATGATTAGTTCGGACCTCCATGGGGCTGAAGAGCCCATCAGATGGTTGTTGGGACCCCATCAGGGGCAGAGACAGGACAACGTTTGACCGAGGTCTTGCAACGGAGAAGAAGAGGACGTTCCATCAAGGGCACTTTGGCTGAGCCAAATTTAGGGGGATTGACCCACTTGCAGTGGAACGTTGGCCCCAGATTACCCAGGACGTCACCAGGAGGCTTGTGACGTCATCATGAGCGTATGGTAGATGGACAGGGTTGTTGACATGTGTGGCAGCTTGGAAGAGCCCAAGGAGGGCTAACGTCTGTATTCTGGATGCTGCACTGGCCCCAAAAAGGCCTAACGTCTCCCTCAGGAGGGCTTGACGTCTCATCTTTTGCTCATTTAGGGTCTTAAGAGAATATTTAATGTAAAAACAGTATGATTTTTGTTTAAAGCCTTATCAGCTAATTTTATGAACAAAAAAATCAATTAAAGGTCATGATACAATATATATTGAGGAGTTTTATCCTCATTTTGACATAACACATCACTCACTCTCATAGTGAGGTCTGATTTTTTGCGCCCTATTAGGGTTATTGGCTATTTTGAGGGAGGCGCACTTGTTTGGAGAGGAGATTTTTGGCAATTTATGGTGTTTTTCTTGAAGGAAGGTTTACAACTAAGGTTTGCATGCTATTTTCTTGATGGTTTTTAAGTATTTTTCTGCAAAACTTATTGATTGAATGGTTGTAGTTTAATTTCTTGCATTCTATTTATATATATACATTGTTGAATCAAAACCCTAGGGGACAAACACACAAGTAGGTCGTTGTCTCATGTCCACTGATAGAAAAACCTTTAAAGCCATTGAAGAAGAAGAAGAGAGCCTAGCCATTGCTACACTCCTTCTATCTTCCTCCCTTAAGCTAGTTGTGCTTTTAGATTTCAAGAGAAAGAGGACGTCCCAGGCCTAGGTTATCTACACCTAGGGCCGTTTTGCTTTTAGGGTTTGATGAAAGAGCCTTGCCTTTGCAACACTCTCCCTCTTTAAACTCTCTTATCTTGATTTTACTTGTATTTGAGCTAGCCATTTGCCGGGAAGGAGGAGAGAGCACGAGGCCTTGCTTAAGCAACACCGCAGTGAGCCTCTCTCCCCTAGGGTTCTGTCTTCAAGGCCTTGCCATTGCAGAACTTTGAAACCTTTCCCTCTTGTCCTTTAAATCTCATCCTCTTCAAGTTGTGTGTCCTCCTTTTGACTCCATAATCCTAGGCACTGATCTTAAGCTCCAACGTTGAAGTGAAAGTGATTGAAACAACTCTTAAAACTTTTAAATTTGAAACCCTAACTAACTAACTAACCTTAATTAGGCTGACGTCACCCTTGGTTATTCCATCTTGACGCAACACTTTCTGTTGATAAGCAAGTAGATGATGGTTTAAAAGCATTTATTGAGTAAGGGATTGATTAAATACATTGTTGGCTACATCATCTCAATATTTATTAATGAATTGATATTATTCCATTGCTATGTTAATTAACATTGATCTCATTGATATCTATTGTTACAATTGCTAATCTATTGACATCAGATAGTTATATGAAGTACTAACCCATTGAATTATAGCCTACATATATTGTTTTGCTATTGTCTTGTTCCAGGCAGGTGTTCTCATTTGGGGCTACACTTCATTATTGGCTGTTTAGCCCGACTATCTGATCTTGGTGGTAACCTGTGAGGAGGGACTTTTACTCTAACCTTTATACCTTGCCTCTTCAAAACCCTAGGTTACCGGGGACATCTCCCCTGGGTCTAACCTCCCTAAATAGAAAGAACCTCCCCATTGAGGTGACATTGGGTGGGGTAGGTTCCTGTTACGCCAGTTTGGCCTCTATCTTCTAGCCTTTTGACCTAGCTACAAACTGTGCGATAACATTTTGGCGTCGTTGTTGGGGAGCACTGAGTCAATTCTCCTAAAACGACAAACCTTTTCGGTAAGCCTTGCCTCAAAGACCTTTTCTTACAAGCTTACCTGGCAACTCCACTAGGGTGTTTCTCCCCTCTTCTTTGGTAGTTTCAAGTAAACTATCTGGCGACTCCACAAACTAGAAGGAGATTCAACAATCCTCCTTTGTCTTTCAGAAGGAAGCCTCCCTTAAACTCTCCTGTTGTCAAATCACTTTTCGGGAAGAGCCTTCCTTTAAGAATCATGTCTACCTCTCAGACCGCTACAACGAACCCAACCAACAATCAAAGACAATGGTCATCTACCCTTTTCAAATCGTTAGACATGTTAGCCATACCAGGCTACCCTAGGCAGATGCCACCCAAGTATGAAAAGTGGTTGCCTAAATTCACCAGTACTGATGCAATTAGTGCCGAAGAGCATATGAACAACTTTTAGGCGTTGTTTTAGCTTCACCCCATCAACAATGATACTGAAGATTTGGTCATGAAGTTGTTCTCCGCTACTCTCTATGATGCCTCAAGGTGTTGGAACCTCAACCTTCCTGACGGAAGCATCAAAACCATGGATAGACTTAAAGAGGCCTTTCTCAAAAGATGGAGTATCAAAGAAGACCCTAATATGCTTCTCACACGACTAAATAGCCTTGCTAAGTATGAAAATGAGTCCATTCGGGAATTTCACACCAGATTCGAGACATTGCTACAAAGAATTCCCGTAAGACATCACCCGAAAGATGATTACCTTATCCATATTTACACCAGATCCTTCAATGGCCAACTAGGGTATCTTCTTAGAGACAAAAACCCCCAGTCCATCCAAGAAGCCCAAGAGCTCGCCACTAAGATAGAAGGGAACCTCCTTTCATCTAAAATTGAGCATTTTGCTAACCAAAGGGGGAGAATAGACACCAAGCAGAAAATAGTACACAATGTTGAGCCTACTTCAGATCTATTTACCAGTGTCAACAAACTGCAAGCCTCCATGGATGGCATCATAAAAATCAAGAAGAAATGATGAGCAGGATTGTCAGACTAGAAAAATCTCAGATCCAAGCACCCAGGGCCCCGTTCAAAGGACAATTCCAGAAAGGGAACCAATTTTACAAGCCAAAGAATGAGCATGAAGTTCCAAACACCTTGGCCCCTACAAACGTTGTTGATGAAAATCCTTGGTGTCTGGAGTGCAGTGAAGCACATTGGGAGCATGAATGTCCTTATAACACTGGCCATCAACAAGTTAACAACATGGATTGCTTTATGGAGTTCCCTCAGATAAATATCACAGATATAGAACATCAAGAGGCCGTAAGGGAAGCAGCCAGAGTAGAAAGGATGGCAGTAATAAACAACTTGGATCAGGAATCACGAGAAAAGCTAAAGAAACAAGAAGTTCAGGTATATAGAAGGAAGAACTCGAAACAACCTACTGTTGATCAGGCAAAGCCCCCGCCTTTGGAGGTACTTCTGCCCAAGACGTCCAAGCCTGGTAAGCTTGACCTAAAGTTTGATTTCGAAGGGACGTTATCAACGATGCATGTGAATGTTCCCCTGAGAGAAGCAATCAAGATCCCATCCATCAAGGAACGCTTTGATACTTTCTTTTCGGGATCAGATGAACCTATGGAGCCCCCTATTATGTTGCAAGCTGATCATTTCAGGGTCCAGTACGGTGAAAACCCGCCTTTCTTCATGACTTTGACAATGAACAACAAGAATCTCAACAATTGCATGCTAAATACAGGTGCTGGTGCAAACATGATGTCTCTTAAAGTCATGCAACAAGTGGGTTTAAAGGTCACTAGGCCTTACAGGAATGTGTGTGGTTTCAAATCTAAAGAAATACCCACACATGGGGTGGTTGAGAATGTTGAAGTAGGCCTGAAGGAATATCTAGAGAAGACAGTCCACATTGACATTGTAGTGGTTGATGTCCCATACGTGTGGGGAATGTTATTATCTAGGAAGTTTGGCACAATGATAGGCGGTTCCCTTGAGATGGACCTCACCTTTTTGCAATTACCTTTGAAAGATGGAACAGTGGGACGTCTACTCAATGTGTCGATAACTGGGGACCATGTGCAAGATATTGTCCATCCCACCAATAATGACAAAACGCAGAACGACATGATACAAACTCTTTAGAAATATTCTCCAGAAGACATGCCCTTTGCAACAGAAGAAGACTTTGATCAGGTCGAATGGCCCAAGAAAGAAGAATACCAACAACTCCTAGATGAATTCAAGCACAAAGAAGTTGGGACGGTCAAAATATTAAAGAAGAATGAAGACGTACAAATCCGCCCATCTCAACAAGAAGTCTTCACGGCAGAAGCCCACCCACCTCCCTCAGTACAATACACCAGGGTTGTTCAGGGAACGACCAAATACAAAGTCAGAAAGTATAAGGAGGGAGATATGGTATGGATGTGGGATACTCAGAAAGGAGAGCCCACCAATGTAAAAGGAAGCACGCAATTGTGGCTCGGACCCTTCAAAGTTGGAATGGAATCAGTTGATAACTCATACTACTTGTCCACTTTGGAAGGAAGATGACGCCCATTACCAATCAACGTGCACCTCCTTAAACCCCACCAGGGTGGGGGGACCTGACTTCACAGGTAAGTGAAGGTAAGTAGGCATTCTTCGTGTATTATACCATTTGCATTTCATGTTAGTTTGCTTCCACATATGCATATTGATTGTTTTATTTCAGTTATATATATGTCTATATATGTGGGGTGGCAATACCACCCCATCTTTGTTACTGATGCCCCTATCGAGTTGAGCAGGTCTGCAGGTTATGCCAGAGATGTTGAGGTTCTTATGTGCTCCACGGTGAGCCCATGTCCCCGAGTTGGAGCCAGATGTTATCCCCGATTTCTAAGGATAACTAGGAGATCATGTCTCGAGGCCCACAGGTCCTAGACATGGAGTACCGAGAGTAGGATTGACCTGAGTATGGCCCTGGAGGGCCCATCCTTTTCTTCTTTCGTCAGATTCCTCTTGTCAGCAGCAGCAACATCCATCACCATCGGCCTGGTCTTGTATCGAAGAAGGCTCTTGCTCCATGAGGTAATTGGTCCAGGTATCATGGTATGTGTCACTTTTGATCATTATAACCTTTAGATATATGCATCTTACTCCTTTTATCTCTGACGACTGCTTGGATCTTACATTAACCCACTTGACCATGATTGAGGGGATTGACAGGGTATCTTTTAGCAAGCCTGTGCCCATAGGGTTTGGTTTGCCACCGGGGGGATTTCTGAAGAGCCATCGTTCGCTCCCATCATATCCTCACCTTTTCATCTTATCTCCCGCTCATCTACCCCATTCCCCTAGTCCGAGCATTAGGATGATCTGTTTGTGGGGTTGCACCTTATCTCGTGGGATGAAGGGGATAAAGGCCCAGAAGGTAAAAGCAGCTGGTAAAAGATAAAATCCATAAAAATGAAACCTAGAGATGCCTCGACCAGGAATCCCCGAGAATGCAATAAAAAGCCTCTCAACAAGAAACAAGAGGGACCCGAAGAAAAATAACAAAACAAGATCTAGCCAAGAGGATAGGAGGTCTCATTACGAGCCAGCCTATTATGTTCATGGGTACCTAGCAACATGACATTGCCACTATCTGGTTACCACGCTAGGGCAGTGACCTTTGGTTGCATGGCCAAGGGAAAGGGTGTCTCATCACGAGCCAACCTTATCATCTCTTTGAAAGTGCTTGTGGGTAACACTGTCAGCTCTGGTCACCACGCCAAGGCAGTGTCCTCTAGTTAGTCCTTGAAATAAAAAAGCAAAAAGGCAAGAAAGGGCTTGGAAAAAATTGCATCCATGACGGGTACAGCTCACCTTCTAGAAAGGCACCCACAGGTAATATCATGCATCCCTGTCTCTCACTCTACCCATATGTCTGGACATCCCTTATCCACATCACCTTGTTTTACATGGCTTGGATGATACCCCTTGGAGACTTTCCTTTCCTTATGGATACTAGCCCAATAGGGTGTCTTTCCTTTTTATTTAGCTTTGTATTGTAGGTCTTTGTAATATCTTTGAGCTATTGGATGATATATCAGGGTTTTTATGCATATGTCTGATAATATTAATGATGAGACGTGATTAACATTGCTATGATCCCTGTGACTAATGAGCCCATGGAGGGCAAAGTTTTTTATGTGCAGGACCATGCCCGACGGACAAGTACCACGTGGACCGGTACACATGGGGAGATGATTAGTTCGGACCTCCATGGGGCCGAAGAGCCCATCAGATGGTTGTTGGGACCCCATCAGGGGCAGAGACAGGATAGCATTTGACCGAGGTCTTGCACCAGAGAAGAAGAGGACGTTCCATCAAGGGCACTTTGGCTAAGCCAGACCTAGGGGGATTGACCCACTTGCAATGGAACGTTGGCCCCAGATTACCCAGGACATCACCAGGAGGCTTGTGACGTCATCATGAGCGTATGGCAGATGGACAGGGTTGTTGGCACGTGTGGCAGCTTGGAAGAGCCCAAGGAGGGATAACGTCTGGCTTTTGGATGCTGCACTGGCCCCAAAAAGGCCTAACGTCTCCCTCAGGAGGGCTTGACGTCTCATCCTTTGCTCATTTAGGGTTTTAAGAGAATATTTAATGTAAAAACAGTATGATTTTTGTTTAAAGCCTTATCGACTAATTTTATGACCAAAAAATTTAATTAAAGGTCATGATACAATATATATTGAGGAGTTTTATCCTCATTTTGACATAAGACATCACTCACTCTCATAGTGAGGTCTAATTTTTTGCACCCTATTAGGGTTATTGGCTATTTTGAGGGAGGCACACTTGTTTGGAGAGGAGATTTTTGGCAATTTATGGTGTTTTTCTTGAAGGAAGGTTTACAACTAGGGTTTGCATGATATTTTCTTGATGATTTTTAAGTATTTTTCTGCAAAACTTCTTGATTGAATGGTTGTAGTTTAATTTCTTGCATTCTATTTATATATATACATTGTTGAATCAAAACCCTAGGGGACAAACACACAAGTAGGTAGTTGTCTCATGTCCCCTGATAGAAAAACCTTTAAAGCCATTGAAGAAGAAGAAGAGAGCCTAGCCATTGCTACACTCCTTCTATCTTCCTCCCTTAAGCTAGCTGTGCTTTTAGATTTCAAGAGAAAGAGGACGTCCCAGGCGTAGGTTATCTACACCTAGGACCGTTTTCTTTTTCGGGTTTGATGAAAGAGTCTTGCCTTTGCAACACTCTCCCTCTTTAAACTCTCTTGTCTTGATTTTACTTGTATTTGAGCTAGCCGTTTGCCGGGAAGGAGGAGAGAGCACGAGGCCTTGCTTAAGCAACACCGCAGTGAGCCTCTCTCCCCTAGGGTTCTGTCTTCAAGGCCCTGCCATTGCAGCACTTTGAAACCTTTCCCTATTGTCCTTTAAATCTCATCCTCTTCAAGTTGTGTGTCCTTCTCCTTTTGACTCCATAATCCTAGGCACTGATCTTAGCCTCCAACGTTGAAGTGAAAGTGATTGAAACAACTCTTAAAACTTTTAAATTTGAAACCCTAACTAACTAACCCTAATTAGGCTGACGTCACCCTTGGTTATTCCATCTTGACGCAACAGTTTCTGTTGATAAGCAATTAGATGATGGTTTAAAAGCATTTATTGAGTAAGTGATTGATTAAATACATTATTGGCTACATCATCTCAATATTTATTGATGAATTGATATTATTCCATTGTTATATTAATTAACATTGATCTCATTGATATCTATTGTTACAATTGCTAATCTATTGACATCAGATAGTTATATGAAGTACTAACCCATTGAATTATAGTCTGCATATATTGTTTTGTTGTTAGATTTAGGGTAGAATTGCAAAATAGTAGTCTCTTTTAAATTTCAATAACTAAAACAACTTAGATCTGTAGCTCAATCAGAGATAAAACACATAGGAGGTAGATCCATAAAAGACAGTAGCAGCTTAAGAGGAAAAACTCAGATCACATATGAACATAACTCAGATCTAAGGTAGCAATGAACAGATCTGAATACAACAGTAGATCTATATGATTAAACAAAGATTTCCGATCTAAAACTCTGCCTAATCATTTCACAATAAACATATCTTTAGATCTATACAATGCTTACTAGATTAAACAATTCTGTAATCAAATCAGATCCAAATCTAAAGGAGATAAGTAGGAAGCATACCTGGTACAACAACCTACCTCTGAAGATAGCACACTAAACACAGTAGGTATAGACCCTGTTTGTATGCTCAGACAAAGGTTCAGTTCATGGATCAAGTGTGGATCTCTGTGCCAAAGACTGAAGGAACTTTCTTGCCACCATACTCAAGGCCACAGGGATAAAAACACAAACCCAATCAAGGTAAATAATTTCCCAATCAAGGTAAATAATTTCTCAAACTCTTCCACAGTAAACCCTTACTCAAGAGGCTGAAAACTGGACTGTGTGTAAACCCTTATCTAGGCAGTGAACAGATTGAATTGTTAGGTAGTTTCAGCAACCACCAAAATACCCTAGCAAGAGGGTTGCACACTAGGTAAACTCTTTACACAGCAGAAAGAGAAGAGGGTTACAGAAACCCTTTAGATCTGTTCACTAAACAGGGTCGTGACCTCAAAGGTACACAGCTCACACACAAACAGGTCAATGCCCCAATCATCAAACACAAAGGCTGCTCCTCTTTCACCTGCAACACACACAAGAAGGGCCGCACCTGTAGCAAGCTCACGGAAGGGCCGCACCTACAGCAGACAAGGTAAGGAGGATAGAGCTGGAGGTTGCACCAAGACAGCGGCAGCCTGAGATCACCCACGGCAGCCAAGATATCCACAACAGAAAAGGAGGCGGCAGGCTGGAGCACATACAAAGGGAAGCTCCCACAGAAAAACCAAAAGGCCGCAGACCACATCAAGGAATATCAGCGCTAGCACTTAGGAGAGATGAAAGATGAGTGAAAAGGTGAGAGGGGGGGGTTTATTATATAGTGTTTAGGTTAGGTTTAGGGCTAGTTTAAGTTAAATTAAAAGTCACATGTTTAAATTGAAATTTAAACATGTGACAATAATATTTAAAATTGAACTTTAAGTTTACCCCTTAATAAAACATCAAAAGCCCCAAACCAATCAAACAAGGGTAAAGGAGGGTTTGCAAGGTGGCATTACTCATTCCTTCATATCACATGGTGAACCTATTACTTTATCATCACTGCATATGGGACTTATCCCTCTTGTGGTTATGTCCTTCTTCAAGGAAGGTCATGCACCATCAAGTACTTGATAGAGAATCAAGTAGCCTCAGGACTTTTCCTGGGGTCTTATCCACCAAGGTCAGAGACCAAGGATCAACCCATGCCCTAAGCATGGGTACCCTGGACCATGTCCAGGGGCCCTAGACATATCTAGGGGCTTTAATTGCTTGGTCCCAGACCAAGAAACCCATGCCCCAGGCATGGGTACCCTGGACCATGTCCAGGGGCCCTAGACATATCTAGGGGCTTTAA
>ML777794.1:33183-56360 GCA_009831015.1 Picea engelmannii
TGCTTGGTCCCAGACCAAGAAACCCATGCCCCAGGCATGGGTACCCTGGACCATGTCCAGGGGCCCTAGACATATCTAGGGGCTTTAACTGCTTGGTCCCAGAACAAGAACCCCAGTCATATACTGGAGGCCCTAACAAGGGTCTTTTTCCATGGCACTGACTGTTTGGTCCCAGACCAAGTACCCCAGGAGTGCACTGGGGCCCTAGATCTCGTCTAGGGTCTTAGCCATCCTCCAGGAGAATGGCTCTCGCAGCTGCTTATAAATTTAACACTATTGTCTTGTTCCGGGCAGGTGTTCTCATTTGGGGCTACACTTCATTATTGGTTGTTTAACCTGACTATCTGATCTTGGTGGTAACCTGTGAGGAGGGACTTTTACTCTGACCTTTATACCTTGCCTCTTCAAAACCCCATGTTACTGGGGACGTCTCCCCTGGGTCTAACCTCCCTAAATAGAAAGAACCTCCCCATTGAGGTGACATTGGGTGGGGTAGGTTCCTGTTACGCCAGTTTGGCCTCTATCTTCTAGCCTTTTGACCTAGCTACAAACTGTGCGATAACATGACATAGTCGAGGCGATTGTTCCAGTCATTCCTGTCACTGCTCCCGTCTTGGTGGCAGAGTTCAAGAAAAGGAACAATAAGGCAAAGAGGACCATTTGTGATGCAGTCAGAGATCATATTATTCCCCAGTTGACTGGGCAGACTTATGCATACGAGATGTGGGCATCTCTATGCAAATTGTACGAGAGCTGTAATGAGAATCGAAAGTTGGTTCTTCATGATTGATTGAGGAGCATTCACATGCTCAATGATGAGTTGGTTACTTCATTCCTTGGTAGATACACCCAGATCAGAGACGAGCTTGGAGCCATCGGAGAGGTGGTAAACCCTAACTCTTTGGTGAGCACAGCTATGAATAGCTTCACCAAACCTTGGGGTCCATTCGTATGCGACATTGTTGCCAGGGAGGTTATGCCTACATGGGAGAGCATGTGGGAATCGGATGACTTCGTCCAGGAAGAGATTAGGCTTGTAGCCAAGGCTTCTAGACAACAACAGCAACAACAACAATAGTCAGTTTCGGGTGTTGAAGACCTTGCTCTTTGATCAAAGGGCAAGAAAAAAACCGGTCATGGAGGTCGGCAGGGTCCCAAGTTTAGGGCCCCACCACAGGGAGGAGATAGCAACAACAGTGGGCAAAAGAGACACATGAGCACAGTGAGATGCTTTGCTTGTGGAGAGATGGGTCACTATGCAGGACAATGTCCCAAGAAGAAGAAGAAGCATCAGGATGTGTTAGCAGCAATAGCAAAGGAGATAGAGTTTAGTGATTAGTTTGAGAGAGAGTGTGCATTCGTGACTACCTTGTCTGCTATTACACCATCCAGCATTAGATGGGGGGACAAAGTTGAGGAGGACCTCCTGACTCACAACAGTGATTCAGAGGGAGTGCCCACTCGGTGTCCTTGGACTTCATTAGAGTGGGTGACTAGTCCACCCAGTATAGCTACAGTTTCAGAGTAGTCGAGCAGACAGAGAGTTGGTGCTACAACTTCAGTACATCAGAGGTTGATGAGGAGGAGGAGCAGGGCACCACGAAGGCTTGAGCCTCACTTAGCTTCTGAGACGAGTAGATCAAGTTCTGGATCCACTTCAGGTGGAAGTTACTTGGCGAGAGGCCAAGTTGATGACTCTTGGTGAGATGCCAAGAGAGTGACTCTTGGTGAGATGCCAAGAGTAGCTGGAAATCCTTGGTGGGAGACTAAGGTGGAGATCTTTGGTGTGATGACGAGATCTAGGTGATCTTGGATAGATGGAGAGTCAGTTCCATTTATAGATCATGCAGATTCAGCAAATCTGTGATAGAGTCCACTTTCACTGATCAGGGTACAGCCATACTCATCAAGCATATGCCAGGAGGCAACCATGTCCACTATAGGGATGATATTGGTGGTAACGAGCACTTTCCTTGGTAAGAGGGAGTGTTGAGATTTGGGTACCTTGGAAAGTGGTCCCCATGTGCTTATGAGTCTCTAAGCACAAAGGGGGAGACATTACCTTTGTACTATGTACTTTGTGTCTAATTTCACATTGACTTAGAAGATTTAAGTCAAAAGTAAAATTTGGTCATTTTAGCCTAAAGTGACAATTAATTCACAAAGTGGGTGAATTAATAGACATAAAGTGGAAACTATGGAAACTTAAGTGAAGTGGGTTTTAAGTTGAGATATATGTGAGATGATCTCAACCATTGATTAGGGATAAGATGAGATGATCTCATCCATCCATCATTTAGGTTTCCTTATGCTTCCTAAAGGAGGGCGCAAGGGGCAAATGAGAGCTCATTCCTTCTTTTGTTCACTTGAGGAGAAGTAGGAGGAGCAAGAGGATGAGAACAGTTGCATTGGGAGAGGCTAGCTAGGGCGCATGCTTCCATGGAGAGAGGCATCTAGCTTGGAGTCTCAATTATTTAGTGAGGAGCTTCCAATTCTGAGGAGGGCGCACTTGAGGAGGAGGGCGCATCATCAGTGGGGAGGACTTACACTTGTCAGATTGCAGTGAGGCTTGTTTTAGAGGGAGGCTACTCATTAGTCCTTGATTACTGTGGAGGGGTTTCCAGATTAGAGCTTCCAATGGGCATCTACAACAGATTCAGTGGAGTTGGTACCATTTATGAGGGGTGCACCATACTAGGGCACACATGCTTGGATTGGACTTGTATTTCAGCTTGAGACAAGTTGCTATTGTACCAGGTTCATCTATATTTTGTACTTGCTGTATTCCACCATCTATTCTCCTCATTTATAGGCATATATCCCAAACTGGTTTTCCCCAGTGGGGTTTTATCCATGGTCATGTTGACCAAAAATACCTGTGTCAAATTTATGCATGCTTAGAAGTGTAGATCAACATTTTAAAGTTCAAAGATCTAGAGGTAGTGTTATTTGTTTTAATGTATTATGCATGTGCGAACATTGAGTAAAGAAAACACTTGCAAGGGCACCTTAAAAGAGCACTTAACCATTAAATATTGAGCAGAAAGTTTGGTGACTGTTTGCTGTCGTAAAACAACAATAGAATACAGCCACATAGTTGAAACTTATAGCCATACTAAGGTCAATGACAGACCTTAGATGAAAGCCTCATAGGACCTCAGAAAATCTACACTGTTGTCGCTACTCGCTGCCAAAGCATGAAGTGGTTGAAAAAACAATCTGAATAGTTTTCCATCCCTCACTCCAATCACCCGCCCTGAGGTGAGACAAGACCCCTTAGGGTGTATGAGGACCTTTGTCCCTCTGAACGACACCTCAAGACCCCTATACTGGAGGGTGGAAACTAATATCAGATTCTTTTTCAACCCAGGGATGTAGAGAACATCCTTGAACAAAATAGGTGGCAAGCCATCTCTCTGAAAGGTAACTATGCCACGCCCAACAACTTTGACTATGGTGTCATCACCAAGAGCAATCTCCATCCTGACCTCTGTATCTCTAAGGTCAATAAAATGCTCCTAGACACCAGTCATATGGCTCGAAGCCCCGCTGTCTATGTATCAGATACTGGGTGTCGTCTCAACTTAAGTGCAACAAATAAAGAAGGCACACCCCCTCTCAAACTGTGTCTAAAACTCTGCCTCATCCGCTGTAGTTGTTGTGCCACCCTGCTTCTTCTTCCTGTTGGGACACTGTCCAGCACAATGCCGCATCCTCTTACAAGCAAAGCACTTCACTTTGCTCATATCTCTCTTATGCCCACTGCCACTCTCCCTGTGGCTTGGCCCCCCTCTTGGGACCCTGTCGTGCACCCTTGTCAACCTTCTTCTTGCCCTTTTTCCAAAGAGCAAGATCCTCATCACCTTGAGATATTCGTTGTTGTCTTGAAGACTCTAAGCTGCATCTCAACTCCTCCTATACGAAATCATCCCAAAGTCTCTCCCAAGTAGGCATGACCTCCCGGGCAACAATGCCTTGTACAAATGAACCCCAAGGTTTGGAAAACTTGTTCAAAGTTGTCCTCACCATAAAGTCCGGGTCCACAATCTCTCTAATTGCTGCTAACTCATCTCTTATGTGAGTGAATCTGTCAAGGTAAGAAGTGACTGACTTAGTCTTGAGCATCTGAATGCTCTTGAGTTTCTTCTGCAGAACCATCTTCTGGTTCTGGTTGGGACTTTGGTAAAGCTTGCACAAGGATGCCTACACTTCAAATGCAAAGTCTTTACTAGTCAAGTGGGGTATGATGTGATCCCTCACTGCATCACAAATAGTCCATTTCGCCTTGGTTTTTTTCTTCCTGAAATCTGCATCCAACAATGGTGATGGAGTAGGTGCATGAGGAATCATCACGGGAGCTTGAATTATATCCTATAGTTCAAGATCCTCCAAGACGAAAATGATCCCGGTCTTCCAAGGGGACTAGTTGCTAGCTCCAGCTAGCCTATCCTCTACCCACATCTAGGATACTGTTATATCTGCCCATTGAGCTCACACTGATGCTATAATTGAAAAAGAGCATTGCCTCACTCTTATCAACACAGGTGTGAAAAGAGGCAGTAGAACTACAACCTCACTCCTAATAGAACAAATGTGAAAAGCTACAGTAGAACTACAACCTCACTCCTGACAGAACATGTGTGAAAAGAGGTTGTACAAAATCATCCTCACTCCTAGTAATATAGGTGTGAAAAGAGGCTGAAAATAGGTCCAATAACAATCCTACAACTATCACACAAATCACTGCCAACAAGCTGCTACAAATCGTTGTCAAGAAATTTGCCCACTAGCTGTCAAGAACTGCCTACAAGATGTTGTCCAAAATCAACAAGATTTAGGCACCAAGCACTCTAATACCATGAAGAAATATGAGGTCCTAACATGTTGTCAACTGGATCTGTCTTTAACTTAAGATTGGCTCTAAGTTTCAATTGTCTAACTCTTCTTTGTTGTTGTTTTATAACAACAAACTGTTCAGGAACTTTTTTGTTGTTTAGTTATGGTTACATAAGCTTTTAAGGTGCTCTAGCATGTAGTTTTAGTATCCCATAGGTTAGCACATGCATACCTCAAATATATAAAACACCTCTAGATCTTTACAACTACTATAATGTTGTTCTAAACTCTAGCATGCATGAAATTAGGACACGAGTTTTTGGTCAACACAACCCTGGATAAAACCCCCCCAGGGAAAACCAGTTTGGAATATAAGTCTATATATGTGATGTAAAGAATGTGAGATACAACAAGTACATGAAACAAATGAACCTCATACAAAGGCAACCCCTCTCAAGCTGCAATACAAGTCCAAGAAGGTGAATGCGCACAAGCATGGTGCGCCCTCCTCATTTGTTGCTCAATCCCACTCAAAGCTTGCGCCCTTGCTCCTTGTTTCCTTTTAGAAGTTGTGCTTACACACAAATCTAACCTTGTGTGCTACCTCTCCAACAAGTCACTCCAAATAGCAATCTGACAAGTGCAAGACCTCCTTGCTAGATGTGCGTCGTCCTCCTATAGTGTGCCCTCCTCCAAGCAAGCATCAACACCACAAAACAATGGAAGCCAAAGCCTCCTAGAGCCCTCCATGGAAGGAGGCGCCCTTGCTGCCCTCATCCAATGCTTCCATTCCCATCTCCATTGCTCTCCTCTTCCTCTCCAAGTGGGCAAAAGATAGAATGAGCCTCCTTAGGCCCTATGCACCCCTCTTGAACCTCCATAAGGAAACATAAGCGATGGCTGGCTAAGATCTCTCCATCCATTCTCTAATCAAAGGTTGAGATCATCCCACAATAATCTCACTCACAAACCCACTTTGGGTTAAGTTCCCTAAGTTCACTTTATGTCCCCTCATTCACCCACAAAGTGAATAATTAATCACTTTTTCCTAAGTGACAAAAATTCAACTTTTTGACTTAAGTGAAGTCAAAGTTGAATTAGACATAAAGTAGAAGGTACGTAGTACCAAAGTATTTCCCACTTGTGGTTAGAGACTCAAAACCATAAGGGGACTGTTGACCACCTATTCAACTAGGGGGTCAACTCCATGTACCATGAAGATATGCACCATCAAGTGCTACCAAGTCAAAGACTTACTCGTTCTACAAGGCAGTTTTTGCCTTCAACGCTTCATTTTGTAATGGAATTTTTGTTCCCCTGCGTGGGATAATAATGTAATGCGTCTGCATGGATCATAGTTAGGTCAGTTGCCTTAAGACTTCATCATTAGAGGAGTCCCTTTCACTGAGTGTTTTTTTTCCTCAGGTTATTAATTTGGCCTAACCAACCTTATTGATTTCCCTTGAGTTTTTCAATCCCACAAATAATTCCTACAAAGTGGTGAAAAACATTCGAATGGTCTAGCCCTCTGGTAGCTAGTGTCTAGGAATGTTGTAAATGACCATGTAATATATCTCCTAAAGTTTTTCGGAATTTCGTGGAGTCTAGATAGTTTTTTTTTTAATTTATAAAAATTGCCCAAGTATGGGTAATTTTAATTAATTTTTGATGAAAAAAGTAAAAACTTGGTCCTTGGGATTTTGATAGGGGTATTTGTGCTCAAAAGAAATGGAATGGAAACCCCTACACCCTTGGACAAAGTTTCAACTCAATTGAACAAGTTTTGCTAGGTGTTTGTCCATGAGGAGTCTTAGTCAGTTCAAAACAACAATTTAATTGCTAGTCTTGACATAGTCAAAATGTCAAATTTTGTAATTTTGAGTTAAATGGTTGAAGAGAAGGTGGGAGATGATGCCTAAACCTTAGACTAGCCTATCCTAACCCTTTTCTCACCCACATAACCCCCTCTTACCTAGTCACTATCACTTCATGTCATTCCCCCTAGGGAAGTTGTGCCCCCATCCTTGAGAAAACATTGGAAAATCAAAAATTAAGAGAGGTGGGGACCTCTCTCCCCTAGTGCGCCTCCCTCATGCCCCCACCTCACCCTTTGACTTGGAAAATGGATGAAAACTCATCCCAACTCATCAATCCAAAACCCTAACCCTAAAGTTGCGCCCCCTTCCTTGAGATGCTCACTCTTGCACACGTTTTGACACTTGTAAAAAATCCAAGAGGGGTAACTTTGCCTTCCCAAGTATAAATAAAGGCCCTCTCACCCTCATTTCTGATGTACTTTTAGTGTATTGTTACTATACGCAAATCTCTTCCACTCTTCTCTCTATCCCATATTGCTCTCTCTCATTTCTCAAGCTTGTAGCAAGTATTTGCTCAAGCTTGCTTCTAATAAAAGAATCTTTGGCATTGAGAGTCTTCTTGATGCTTGGTTGTGGATTGCTTTGGAAGTAACTTGTATTGTGGTGTTTATTTGAGTTTTTCTTATAGATTTGGTGTAGGGTGTCCAAGCAAAGTAGTTTCCTTGGATAGATCTATTGTAGTATTGCCATAGATCTTATGTGTAGTAGCTTCATAGTCTTAGCAAAGTTTTTTGTTGATATTATTGGATCTACTCACCCCTTTTGTTTTTTGTACATTCTTGCAGGTTGCTAAGCGTTGAGAAAGAATAACTTCAGATTTGGAAGTTGTCTATTTCACCCACTCTTATTCCTTTGATATTTTTTGTTTTGTTATTCTGATCTTATTTATGAGTATTTGGGTGGATTGGTATTCTGGAGTAGACCAAAATCAAGTACAAATACTGCTATCTTTTATTTAAAATTTTTGTTTCATATTAACAAAAAAAAAATTGCAGGTTTTCAGTGTTTTCTGCAGTTTTTCCAGCAAGTTTTACTTGCTGGTTTTTGCAGGATTTTGACAAAAAAACGTGGAGGAACAGCCCATTTGGGGCCCTAAAACATCAACAAAAACCCCCCAAGTTGGGGTGCATACTTTCCCAACACTTCTTTCTCTTATTCTCATTGTAAGCAAGCCCCCAAAGAGTAACCAAGGGCTTGCACTTCTCTTAAAAATAATTTTCTGCGTTTTTGTTCATTTGCCTACACCTAGGAAAGTGCTTGGCTTTCCCAACCATCCTAAATCGTAAGGCTTTATTTGCTGCAATTTAATTTTCTGGCATTAGTTTAGTTTTATTTCAACCCACTTTGGCACAACAAGGGAATGCTTGCCTCCACCTTGTGTCATTGTTTGAGGTTTGTTCTAGTTTAGTTTTATTTTCAAGTCTTTTACTTTCTCTTGTTTGCCTACACCTTGGAGTGTGTTTGGCTTTGCGAACCCCAAAAATCGTAAGGCTAGATTAGTTTATGATTGCTTTCATTTTACATGCTCAATAATGGTTTAATCTAAGTAATGAAGTAATCATATGCTAGTTTAGGCCCATAGAGGCATTGTGATTCATCTTGCTCATAATTGCTATCTATTTTTATTTTGGGGTATTTTACATTTATCTCTCCAAACACTTGGGTTTATTGAAAATTTAAGTACTATTGCTTAATGAGTTAAATCTTTCATGTACTTTAATTCCATCTCTTGCAACCTTGTATGATATTTTGGTTTAAGGCAAACATCTTTTTTTTCTTGCAAGTTAATTTCGTACTTGGCTTACATTGCTTTATCATTCAAGTACTTGGCATCTTGCAACCACATTTTGCACAACCCACATTGCAATCACCCTAACTTAACTTTAACCAACTCAATATACCTCAGTCTCCTAGGATCTAAAATCAACTAGTCTAAATAGGTCACCTTTTACTGACCCAACTTTGCCATCAAAAACGAGAATTTAAGGAAGCAACAAGAGGTGCTAGATCGGGCATGATCTCATAGCGCTTGGTGTCCTTCCCATGAGTAATTCTATTCTTGGGTTGACCTGTGGAGCTAGGGTGGGGCCTTGTTTGCCTCACTTATTGAGCACCCAACAACTTTTTGGTACAAGCGGGGGGAGTTATTGGGTTATCACTGTTATCATGCAGTTTGTAGTTAAGATAATAGACGGATGAAAGGAGGTCAAACTAGCGTAACAAAACCAATCCCACCACTGTCACCTCAATGGGAAGGCTCTTTTTGTTTAGGGAGGTAAGGACTAGGGGAGACGTCCCCGGTGACCTGGGGTTTTGAGAAGGCAAAGGCTTATGGCTAAGTAAAATATTCCCCCCTGACAAGTCACCACCGATCAGAAAGTCTAGCTTAATAGTCAATAAAGACAAGAGTAACCAGAAGTGTACCTGCCCGAGACAAAGCAACAAAGAAATTATACATGTGCAAGCTTACTTGCTGGTTAGTACTTCATATAATTAATGACTTTCTGATAATAAGCAATTGAGCAATAATATTGACGAAGTAAATCAATGTTTATACAATAGCAATGATTACAATATCACTTCTCAATAAATGTTAAAGAAACTCTAACAATGAGTGGCAATCAATGTAACAATAGAAACACTTTAGAAACGATGCCTTAACCAATCATTCAATTGCTTTTAAAGGTAAAACGAATGTTGCATAAAAGTGTTTATAGCATAAAAGGTGACGACAGCAATAGGGTTAGTAAGATTAGTTCTAGGCTAGGGTTAGTAAGAGTTAAAGGTTGTTCAAAGCTTAGAAATTTGTTTGTAATCAGGGTACTCAATACAAGAGGTCTTAGACTAGTGCGCTACTAGGGAAAATGGAGTCAAAAGAGGCAGCAAAGGTTGAAGGATTAAATGATAATGATAAAACTAAAGATAAGAGGGTTCGATGTTGAGGTGTTGCTATAGCAAGGCTTCAACAATGAAACCCTAGGAGAGAAAGGCTCACTAAGGTGTAGAAACCCTAGGCCTTAGTGCTTTCTCCTCCTTTAGCTTATTGGCAAAATGAAATTGTCTAACTTAAGAAAGAATTTATAAGGCTAAAGACAAGAGAGTTAGAAGGTGAAGTGTTGCTAAGGCAAAGCTTCATCAAACAAACCCTAGGGGAAAACGGCTCATCAAGGTGTAGAAACCCTAGGCCTTGATGCGTTTTCCTCCTTCTTAGCTCAATGACAAGGAAAAAAGGCTAGCTAGAAGAGCATGGATAGAGTGTTGCTATGGCAAGGCTCTATCTTACTTTAGCAAATCAAAACAACTCTTAACTTGGTAGGGACATGAGACAACGACATTAACTAGTGCTTGTCACTTAGGGTTTTAATGCAGCAAATTATAATAACAAATACAAGTAAATAATACTATAACCATTCAATCAAGAAGTGTTGCAGAAATTCACTTACATAAACCATGAAATCATGTAGCAAAACCCTAGTTGTAAACCTTCCACCAAGAAGAAATGCCAAAAATGCCAAGAAAAGTCTTCTTTCAACAAGTGCGCCTCACAATTTCAACCAAAACCCTAGAATAGGGCACAAATTTCAGACCTCACTAATGAGTGAGTGAAAGATGATGAAAAAATGAAAGTAAAAACCCTCAATTTATACAATAGCAATGACCTTAATTAAATTTTAGGTCATTAAAAGGTCGACAAGACCAAAATACCAAATAATATTGTTTTACATTAAATGTCATAAATTAAAACCCTAATCAAGCAAAAGCAAGACGTCATGCCCCTTCTAGGGTGACGTTAGCCCTTTCTAGGGAAAATGCAGCCTCCTGGAGCAAAACGTTAGCCTTCCTTGGGCTTCTCCAACCTGCCACACATGCCAAACTGTCTCCCAAAACGTCCATGAAGCTGGATGATGTCATGAGCCTCCTGGGTGACGTCCTGAGCCTTCCAAGGCCAACGTTCCAATGAAGAGGGCACAACCCCCCTAGGTAAGGCTCTGCCAAGGTGCCTCTGTGGAACGTCCTCCTCTTCTCTGGTGCAAACCCCTCTGTCCTGTCTCTGCCCCTTGTTGGGGTCTTAACATCCATCTAGTGGGCTCTTTAGCCCCATGGAGGTTCGAACTAATCACCTCCCCATGTGTACCTGTCCGTCGGGCATGATCCTGCACATCAACAGTTACGCCCTCCATGGGCTCATAAGTCACAGGGATCATAGCAATGTCAATCACATCTCATCATCCATATTATTAAACATGTGCATGAAACCCCTTTTACCCCAGTCAAGTGCTCAAAGGCATTATACAAATCTGCAATACAAGTTTGGAGGAGGTGACAGGGCGTCCTATTGCGCTAGTGTCCACTGGAAAAGGGATGTTTCCGGAAGAGATTAAATCCAAGTCATGTAAATGGGTGAGGTGGATAAGGGATGTCCTGACAAGGGGTGCAGTGGGAAATGCAAGGCTTACCTGCGGGTGCCTTTGTAGAAGTCGAGTTGCACCTGTCCTAGATGAAAATGTTTCCAAGCCCATTCATGCCATTTTATTCTTATTTCTTTATTGCTTTTTTTTTCAAGAGACTAATCAGGGGACACTGCCCTGGCGTGATGACCAGTGGTAGCAATGTTACCCACAAGCACTTTCACGGATATGAGAAGGTTGGCTCGTGATGAGACCCCCTTTCTCTTGGCCATGCAACCAAGAGCCACTACCCTGACGTGGTAACCAGCTGCTAGTAGTGTCATACCGTTAGGTACCCATGGACCTAATAGGTTGGCTCGTGATGAGACCCCCCAACCTCTGACTAGGTCTTGTTTTATTATTTTTTATGGGTCCCTCTTGTTTCTTGCTGAGAAGCCTTTTATTGCTTTCTCAGGGATCCCTGGGCGAAGCATCTCGAGGTTTTATTTTTAGGCTTTTATCTTTTGCCAGCTTGCTTTTACCTTGCCCCTTCTTCCCACAAGGCAAGGTGCAACCCTTAAATAATTGGCCAACCCAATGCCCGGAGCAGTGTAATGGGGTGGATGAGCGGGGAGCAAGATGAAAAAGTGGTAATATGACGGGAGCGGACGATGACTTTTCAGAAATCCCCCCAGTGGCACCTCAAAACCTATGGGCACAGGCTTACTAGGGCATCCTGTCATTCCCTCCAGACATGGTCAAGTGGACAAGTATAAGATCCAAGCATTTGATAGAAAGAAAAGGAATTAAATGCACATATTCAAAGGTTTTGAGGATCAGAGTGACACATACCATGATACCCGAACTCATTACCTCATGGAGCAAGAACCATCTCTGATACAGGACCAAGGCGAAGGTGATGGATGTTGTTGTTGCTGACAAAGTGGAGGCGTTGAAAGGGAGAAAAGATGGGCCCTCCAGGGCCATGCTCAAGTCGATCTAGCTCTCGATACTCCATGTCTAGGACCTGTGGGCCTCGAGACATGATCTCCTAGTTATCCCTTAGAGTGGGGGATACCAGTCACTTAGTTTAGGATTCATACTCTCACTTAATAACTTAATCAATCCTAATTAATCCACTACAACCTTGGGCAACTTTCATTGATCTATCTTTTGTGGTTATTGCTTAATAATATTGCAAGAACTTTACATTTCCTTTTACTTTACATGCGAGTTTATTTCAGCACTTTGTGGTTGTTAACTAAGTGAACATTGAAGTTGCGCACTTGCCCTTGGAGGCTTCTTTTGAGCATTTTCATTTTCAGTTTTAAGTTGTGTTTTGGTTTATTGGCTCAACCCCCTTGAAGTTGTGCATCCTTTGGAGGCAACTTTATTGTTTGGGTTTGTACTTGTGGATGCCATTGAAACAACCCCTTAGAGTTGCGCATCCTGTGGAGACACTTTATGTTTGGGTTTGTTGGCTTGATGTATTGTGGTAATCTTTTCCTTTGAACAATCTTTCCTTTCCCTGTACATTCAAGTTGTTTCAAGTTAATGCTTGTTTCCCTTCTTGTCCATATTTGTATAATTGTATCTTTGTTGTATCTTTAGATATTCTTAGCTTTGTAGATAATTGTTTATCTCATTTATTTGTATGTAGTTCTAATTGTAAATCTTGTAAAGTCATTCTTTTATAATCTAGTTGTAATCTTTTGTAGATTCTAAACTCCTTTTAACTTTAGTTGACCCCTTGCCCAACCTTAGGCACTAGTCTTCGTTGTCTTAGGAAAAGGGTTTGACTTTGCATTGAATTATTGCACTTTGCATTGTTTGCCTCTCATATAGGCCAGATTCCCCCAAACTTTAATCAACTAAAATCGACTCCTAGAAATAAACTTTTAACTTCATCTAAGTAACTAGGGTCTACCCCCCTTGGCTTCCCTAGGAGTAAGCCTAGACGGAAGAGGTTCAAGTCGAGGTGACAATGGGCTTTGAACCTAGGCATTGTGCCTCCAAGGACACACTAAGTGAGTTGGACTTAGCTCACGTTCGCAAGTGTGTATAAGGACGACAACAGGGATCACTTCCCAAGGTACCCAAATCTCAACAAAGGGTGGCTCCTTTCCACATGAACTTAGGGTTTAGTAAAAATTAAAGATGAGAAGAGGCCTCAAACCCTAAGTGCGCCCCCCTTGTGCTTGGTCAAAGGTTTAAACATAAGAAAAGGGGTTTGGCACCCCTTACAACTCATCCCTCAAACCCTAAAAGCCCACTCAAACCCTAAGTGCTCCCCCCTTTGACTGCATCTCGCTCTTTTGGATGGGTGACACTTGTAAATCATCCAAGAGGGGTCTCTCCTCTTTCCTTCCTTTAAAAGGAACCCCCCTCTCCTCATTTTGGCATCAAGTTTCATTACAAACCTATGCCACTCAAATTTCTCTCTCTCCCATTTCCCTCATGTAATCTTGTTGCAATATTGCAGCCATTTGTTATGCAATAAAAGTGAATCTTTGGAGGAACTCTTGGTGTATTCTTGGTGCTCTCTTTGGCTACTCTTGTATGGTGTTTTTCTTTAGTTGGGGTAATATTGTGAATTTTTGTTTATTTTTGCTCACATTGTTTACTTGAAGAACCCTAAGCAAAGTATTTTGCTAGGGATAAATCTGTAGTAGTATTGCTATAGGTTTATGTGATTTGTTTTTACTAGTGTTTGCAAAGTGTTTTGTAGGCCTTTTAAAAGATCTCACCTTTTTGCCTCATTGTGTAGCAAGGGTTTATAGGTTACCAAAGCTTGGAGGAGTGAGTCCAAAAGCTTCATTTTACTTCACCTAAATTTCTAATATAATTTTCGGCCTTCTATTTACTTATTTTCTGCACATATAATCATCTAAATCTTGTTTTTCAACTCCAAGTTCAGATTTTGTACATAAAATTTTTTGTATATATACTAGCCCAAAACTAACTTGTTTAGGTGATTTTTAGCATTTTCCAACAAGTTTTATTTGTTGTTTTATGCAGGTTTTCGCTAGTAAAAGGGGAGGTGCTGCCAAAATTTGGCCCCAAGGAGCTCAAGAGAGCACCTAAAGGCTATGGCGCAAAACTCTTTTCCATTTCTTGCTTTCTAAATTATTGTAAGCAGCCCAAGAGACTCTCTTGGGCTTGCATTCTCCATTTATTTTCCAAGTTTATAATCTGTAAATTAGTTTTTAAAAAAAATTCCCACACCTTGCATGTGAGTGGCTTAGCCACCCCCGCAAAATCGTGTCGGTTAGGTTTAAAACTAATTTTTTAATTTTTGCATTAATTCGTTTGCCCACCTTGGTCACAAAATTGGTAGGCTTGTCCTCCATCTTGTGTCATACTTGTGAAGCTTGTAAAGTAGTTTAATTTGACCCACCTATGCCACAAAATCGATAGGCGTGTCCTCCACAATGTGCCAAAGTTGTGTGGCTAGTTTGTTTTTGTCACTTATTTTAAGCAATTTATTTTTTTGTTTGCCCACACCTTGCATGTGAGTGGCAAAGCCACCTTGCAATATGGTGTTGGCTAGTACTTAAAATTTCATTTTTGCAAAGTAAACTTAAATCGCCCCACTATTTGCCCCATATTCCCTCCCCTTGCCACTTTGTGGATCTTGGGTAATAAGAAAGGGCAAAGGACTGTGTGGTAGTTTAATTAGCCACTCATTTCCATTATTGCTTAAACCAATAAAAAATGGTGACTTGTGGAGGCTAGAAGGGATTGAAGCACTAAGTGCCCTCCTTGTTGAGCGCCCAACACCTTGGATCTAACTTGTGGAGCTAGGGGAGAACCTTGTTTTTCTCTTGTTGAGCACCCAAAATTTCCTCTTGGTTAAAGCGATAAGGACTTGGGGTAGCCACATAGCTTAGGTTTGCTACATTTCAAATTTAATTCCCCCTGAGTAAAAAGAGACCTAAAATATACTAAAAGCAACCTATACACTTGCACAACATTTACATTTCATTGCAATTTCCTTTCAGCAGTTTATTTTCAAGTATTTAAATTCCATTTATTTTCTGAAGTATTATTTGTTCATTATTTCAAGCATTCTTTAATTCTTTGGGAATTAATTGTTTATATGTAAAGTTATTTTTTGAATCATTGTGTGGATACATTTATTCTTTATTTCAAGTGGTAAAGATATCTTACCCAGTGCATCATACCTAGATCCTTCATCTCGAATTCAGAAGTCAACGCACACTTGCATTCAACAATAAGACTTTCTGAATCGGTGAGGGATAAATCATCAACATACAGGACCAAAATCAGGCACTCGTTACCAACAATATGATAATATAGGTTTGGATCAGCAACACTCTTGTTGAAGCCCAAACTCATCAGGAATCCATCAATCTTCTCGTACCAAGCACAAGGTGCCTGCTTTAGTCCATACATGGCTTTCTTCAACCTCCACACAAGAGACTCCTTCTCATGTATCACGAATCCATCTGGCTGCTCGATGTAAACTTCTTCCTCAATCTCACCATTGAGAAATGTTGTCTTTACATCCATTTGATGTAGTCTCCAACCCATGGATGCTGCTAAGGCAATGATCATACGGATGGAAGTGTATCGGGCTATAGGAGCAAAAGTCTCCTCATAATCAATTCCCTCCACCTGAGAGAATCCTCTAGCCACAAATCTCGCTTTGTACTTCTTGACACTTCCATCGGCTGGATGCTTGATTTTATAGATTCATTTGGAAGTCATCACAGACTTCCCTTCCGATCTCATAACAATATCCCACACATCATTCTTCATGATGGATTGATACTCTTCTATCATGGAATCTTGCCATACCTGCTGACCTGCTGCTTCTCCATGACAAGGCTCGGTATCAATGATGTGGCTCATAGCTGAAATGTAGCTTGAAAATCTCTGTGGTCTTTTGCTCTCTCGAAATGTACCTCGAGGAGATGCATGTCCCTCTACCTCTTGCATAGTCTGTCGAGCCCAGGTAGGCCTTTTATGGCCTACTGCAATGTCTCTGGGAACATCAGCTGGAGCTACGGGATCAACTAGATCAACTGGATCAATGATTGTCTCCCTCTGAACTGTTGAAGGGGGAGAAGGTACTATCTCGCTGTCAATCTCCATCTGAGATTCTCTGGATCTTCGAAAGGCTATCTCTTCCTCAAAGATGACATCTTTGCTCACCTCAATCTGTCTCTGACAAAGGATGTAGATTCGGTATGCCTTCGAAGATTCATTGTACCCCACAATGTACCTTTTCTACCTGAAGGGTCTAGCTTGGTCCTCTTCTCCTTGGGTACATGAAAGTACACTGGACATCCAAATATCCTGAAGTGTCCAACTTCAGGGTTCACTATGGTGAGAGCTTCTTCGGGAGTCATGTTCTTCAAAATATGATGAGGACTCCTGTTCTGAACATACATTGTTGTCATGGATGCTTCTGCCCACATAATCATAGGTAGATTTTGATCATGTATTATTTCTTTGGTTGCCTCAATGATGGTTATGTTCATTTTCTCTCCAACCCCATTTTGTTGAGGGTTATAAGGAACGGTGTACTCCCTCTTGATCCCTGCCTCAATACAGAAATCATTGAAATCCCTGGAGGTGTACTCTCCTCCATTATCTGATCTCAACACCTTGATCCTCCTCTTGGTCAAGTTCTCAACCTGAGCTTTAAACTCTTGACATCTTGCAAGGACTCCATCCTTGGTTTTCAAGAAATAAATCCACATCTTCCGAGAGTGATCATCAATGAAGAGCACATAGTACAAATATTTGTACAAGGAAGCAACAGTCATGGGTCCACACACATCTTAATGTATCAAGTCCAAGATCCCCTTGGATTTGCTGTCACTACTCAAGAAGGACCCCTTGACATTCTTGCCAAGAGCACAACCTCTGCAAACGCCATCATGTTGAACATGTATCTCTGGAAGGCTTGTTACCATCTTCCCCAGAGCGGGAAGGGCTCTATAATGTGTATGAGCAAGTCTCCTATTCCATAGCTCGCTTAAGCTGATAGTATCATGTAACAGGGCCTGGACTGGTCGGACAATCAACCTGTATAAGTTCTTTTCTCGAACACCAATCACTCGGGCAGAATTCATATGTGAGTTCTTCAAAAGAAGAATGCTTCAACTTTTATGTCTTCATTTCTCTGATGTGGCTCTGGATCAACATCAACAGTGGAGGCAAGTTGTCTTCCTTTCTTTCTGGTAGGACAATCTCTCGCAATGTGTCCATACTTGTCACATCTAAAACACTGAATCTTTGATTTGTCTTTTCTGTGTCTATGACCTGAAACTGATGAAGTCTTCTTGTCTTTGAATGCTTTGTTGAAACTTCTTCTATTTATTCTTCCTTTCTTTGTATGAAAGGCAAGAGCACGATTGCCATCATGAGGGGAGTCTTTCACTCCTCTGGCTATAAGTCTACTTTCTTCCTGGGTGTAGTCTGTCCATAGACGATCAAAATTAGGTAGTGTTGACCACCTACTTTGACTAGGGGGTCAACTCCATGTGCCATGAAGCTATGTACCTGATGGTGCAACAAAGTTGAAGACTTTCTGGTTCTACAAGGTAGTTTTTTCCCCCATCACTTCTTTTTGTAATTGGAATTTCCGCTCCCCTACATGGGTTAATAATGTAATGGGTTTGCATGGATCATATTTTAGGTTAGTTGCCTAGGACTTTATCATTAGAGAAGTCCTTTCATTGAGTGTTTTTTATCCTCAGGTAATTTTTAATTACCCTTGAGTTTTTCACTCACAATAATCCTCCAAAGTGGTGAAAGGCGTTCTAATGATTGAGCCCAATGGGTGACTAGGGTCTAGGAATATTGTAAATGACCATGCTAGACATCTCCTAGAGTCTTGCGGAATTCCATCGAGTCTAAGTAGTTTTTTTTAATTTTTTAAAATTACCCATTTAATGGTAAAAATTTTAAAAACTAGGTCCTAGGGGATTTCAATATAGGTGTGAGTACTCAAAAGAAATGAAATGAGACCCCCTACACCCTTGGACCAAGTTTTAACTCAATTGGACAAGTTTTGCTAGGTCATTGTCCATGAGCAGTCCAAGTCATTCTCGAGTCAGCAATTTAATTGCTTAATTTCGCTAAGTCAAAAATGCCAAAAATTGTAAAATTAGCAAAAAGGTTTGAGAAAAAGTGGGAGATGATGCCTAGCCCTTTTCCTAAGTTAGGGAAACACTTTCCTAACATAAACCAACCCCCCACACCTAGCCACAATCTCACATCACTCATTCCCCTAGGGAAGTTGTGCCCCCCCCCCTTGATGAGGAACTCACCCAAAGTAAAAAATTAAAAGAGGAAGACCCTCCTAACCCCTAGTGTGCCCTCCTTAGTGCCTAACTTCAATGTTGGGTGAGCTAAAAAGGTGTTTCCCCTCTCACACCCTCAACCCTCACAAACCCTAGCCTACCAAAACCCTAAAAGTGTGCCCTCCTTGAGATCTTGGCTTCTTTTGGGTGAGTGACACTTGGAGTTCATCCAAGAGGGGTCACTCTTGCCTTCCAGGTATAAAAGAATGCCTACCCCTCCCTCATTTCACATCTATTCTCGGTGTAAAGTTACTATGCCCAGATCTCTCCCACTCTTCTCTCTCTCCCATCTTGCTCTCTTTCATTTCTCAAGCTTGTAGCAAGTATTTGCTCAAGCTTGCGTTCAATAAAAAGAATCATTGGAGGAAATTGTTGGCATTGGGAGTATTCTTGGTGCATGGATTGGATCTTCATTGGAGGTGACTTGTATTTTGGTTCTCTTTGAGATTTTTTGCTTCTAGATTTAGAGTAGGAGATCCAAGCAAAGTATTTTGCTTGGATAGATCTATGGTAGTATTGCCATAGATCTTAGTGAGGTAGTTTCCTTTTGTTATGCAAAGTATTTTGTTAACATTTTTGAATCTACTCACCTGCTTCCTTGTCTTGTAGTTTGATCTCTTCTATTTGCAGGTCACTAAGGGTTGGAGAAGGACAAATTTCAGATCTAGAAATTTGTCCCTTCACCCATTTAAACCCTCTTAAGATTTATGTTCTTTTCATACTTATTTCTCTAGTATTTTTGGGTATATTTCTGTCATATAATAGGTCTTATATCATCTATTCTATGTTGGTTTTTCTGCTAAAAATTTCTGGTTATTGCTAATATAAATTTTTCCAAGTTTTCTAGTTATTTTGCAGCATTTCCAGCAAGTTTTACTTCTTGTTTTTCTGCAGATCTGAACCAGTAAAGGGGAGGTGCTGCCCATTTGGGGCCACAAAACATCAAGAAACAACCTCCCAAATAAGAGTATTGAATACCATACTCTTCTTCTTCATTCTTACGTTGTAAGCAAGCCCAAAGAGAATCTATTGGGCTTGCATTTCTCAAAGCTTTTACAATTTCTGCATTTTTTAGTTCTTTTTGCCTACAACTAGCAAAGGGGTTGGCTTTGCCACCCATGCTAAATCGAAAGGCTACAACTTAGAGATTATTTTATGTTTTGAGATTTCATTTTTGTTGCCCCACTTGCCCTTAAGACAAGGTTGAGAGGCTAGGATCTTGTCTTTTATTTTCCAAGCTCTTATTTATTTGCATTATTTAATTATTTTGCCTACACCTAGCAAAGAGGTTTGGCTTCGCCACCCATGCTATATCGTAAGGCTTGTCTACAGTTTAATTTGTTGATTTTTCAATAGACAAGGTTAAGCATGAAGTTTATTCCATTTTAGCATTTAACTTAACCATAACCAATAATGTTGCAGCAACCAAGATCACAAAAAGAAACACCATGCACAAGAACACAAGAAGTATCCTGGGAAACCCTTCTCAACAAGGGAAGAAAACCCAGCCAAATCTTTTGCTATATTCTTCAAGAGAAAGGCCTTCACCACCAAGAAAACCTAGCACACAAGAGGGTTCTTGCAAACCCTAGAAGACTAGCGCCCAAGAGAGGTGCGCACTTTTCCCAAAAAGATGTACTTGCTGAAATTTTCAAACTCACAAAAGATATGATTCCTCAATGGAGAATTTACCTTTACTTATATTAGACTTGACCTGTCAACATAAGTGTCTATTGGCACAACAGAGTCGACCTCTCTATCTCATAATATAATTAATATTAACCTGATTAATTATCTTTTACATTAATTATCAATTACATTAAGGTGGGGATGACCTGTACCCTTTACATTACAATTAGGGTTACAGGCAGGTCTGACTCTTGAACAATATAGCAAGAGATCTCATACACCCACTAGTCCTCAGCCACTAGGGGCACATCCATAGGGATGTCCATATCTCTAGCTCACTGCATTACACAAAAGAACCACCTCTTCACTAGTGCTCAACCACTAGGATGAGGATCACGTTCACCTGTGCTCGCCCACAGGCACGTCCAATCAACAGATCTTCTTTCGCACTACATTACACATGAGAGTCATCTGGAGTTTCTCATCAACTCTCTTCTCAGAGGAGGCTAATACATCATTTTCATTTCTGTCTCATGATGATGCACCCAACACTTTAGGATTTCACATGTTCACCTTGTGCTCAGCCACAGGCACGTCCAACTCTACAGATCTCCTTTCTCACTGCATTACTGAAGAGGTAAAAATATAGCTCTTAATTGTTTAGCATTGCATTACGCTCATTCATTAATTATGTCAACCCAAGGTTCAATGTGTGCTTATGAGGCACTCTGTCCAGTTTAGACAGAAAAGAGAACTAGCAAAATGTAAACCATGGATAGGAAAGAAATGAGTCACAATGCTTTGACCTTTTGTCTTGACATGGTATCTCTCGGGACTAAGTTTTCTGAGATATCATAGGCTTAACCCTTGAATGTTCACTTAACGAGATTCAAAAATACTGTGGTTCTGGAGCAGATGTGTACACTTATCCAAAAAGAAATATTAAAACCTATTGTATTCAGAAATTATTATCAAACTAACACAACAAGAGTAGACTTAGCAAATTTAGCGGTCCCCATTCATAATCCTGTTAATGATGTCAAAGTTATTGTAGTGGCTAGGATCTACGTATACTCAAATTCAACATAAAATGTTAGAATGGACAAAGGATCCTATTATAAACAATGGCTGAAATATATTAGTTCTAATAGCTATTGACTGTCATTATTCAACAATTTTCAGGGGGCCATTATGCAACATACATCTATTCCTCAACATACACTTCACTACCATAGAAAATACATAGACTAACAATCATACATGAATCTACTTAGCAACAAATAACTATGAACAAAAAATAAATGGTACAAGACTGTACCTGTGAGTGGGCCCACGCTAACAATATTCCTGTACTCAAACTCGACTAAACTACCAACAAGAAATTACCACTCACATCAAAAATTATATATTGCAAACTCTGAAATCTGAAACAACACTTCACTCAGTTCTGTTCTTTATACGTCTCACACAATTCTGTCTTTTAAGTGAGCACACACATACATATATATAGAATACATGGCTTAAAATAACTTTGAATATAGAGCGCCAATTTCCTATATTCTAGAAAAGTAGTTAAAACAACTAGATGCCTAATCCAACAATCTTACGTACGAGCCAATAGTTGCTCCAATTCCCGATCCATCCGTTGGACCGTTACACCTGTTCCTTATTCAGATTCCATCATGTGCTCGGAGGTAAAGATGTTGAGCATTTCATTCAATGCCCACGGTTACTTATCCGAGGCCTTGTGTTGATCTCCCTTGGCGCTCAATTGAATAATAAACACCAACCCTGCCACTTGTTCGCGTGCCAGTTGTCCATTCAAGGTGCTATCATGTTGTTTTTATCCTTAGCATTGACTAGTATAAAAGGCCGATACATATATATGCAAAATGGAACATAGGATGTTGCGTTGTCAAATGGATATATCTTCTTAAAATACTCTCTCATGAGAATATAATATGTATCTTCATAAGATGCCTTGAAGATATATATTCTTAAAATGCCTTGCATATATATATCTTCGTATACTTCAAGAGAATGAACCTGGAACCTTGCATTCTATGGCCATAATTAATGTTATTGAAAATCACATACACATAATAATTCAAATATCTTGTAAAACTCATTCTAATTCTAATTTATGAAAATAAATTAAGATGATTATTTGGCAGTGGTAATACCTGTGATAAAGTTAGGACTTTATAAAGATAAGTCTGTGAAAAATATAAAAAGGAAGGCAAAATGCATATGTATTTAGTATATAGGGGACAAAAAGGATGCCAAAGTGGGGGTTCATCATCTCCCCCTTGCCGATCTGGTTGCATGTCCTCATGCAACTTATTTATCTTTTGCTATCCCTACGTGGACTGCTCCCCAATAATAGGTTGGGTGTCCAAAATAACCTGGATTGTAATACCCAAGGGTCCTTTCCATCTGTAACCATTGAAGCCTTTCCTCTTCCTCATCCCAAGTAGTAGAGGCTTTATAGAACCTGTTGGGGCACCAAATAATGGGGAAGTGGAATGAGAATCTCAACCCTATCCACCGACTACCATATCTGAGTAAGGAGTTGGCATCAGTGTTGATTAAGTCGGCCACGGCAAAAAGTCGGCGAGGGTCCGGAAAAAATCGTTTCGGCAAAAGTCGGCAAAAAATCGGAAAACCACGACAGACATTAAAAAATACAAAATATATTCATTTTTTTCAAAATTTTAAACATATAAAGCAACAACAACATCAGATAAACACATTGGCACATAAATATGGAGAAATTACTGATATATATGTAGTCACTAGTGGATGCCAAATAAAAAGTTATACATCAAAATGACATCACATATATAATTATAAAATGTATCTCATGATTCATCATCATGATGGAGTCTGTAGATGTCTGATATATAATGAGTCAATGACAAATGAAACAAAACTAGCAGCTAGCTAGCTATCTAATATCAATGTCGCCCTCCGCCTCTCGGCCTTTTACGAGAAAATATAAGGGGTTGTTTGTCAGGCCTGCCCCTGACAGTAGAAGGCCCTGCATCTGATAGTGGATGGCCACTGGTGTCTGTAGGAGTAGATACATCAATAAGTGTAGAAGGTTGTGT
>ML777794.1:91574-109877 GCA_009831015.1 Picea engelmannii
TTTGCCATCATAACACTTACTCAAAAACTCAAAAATTACAATAATTTGACATTCTGGCAATGTCACCTTAGCAATTAAAATTGTTGTTTTGACTGACTCTGACTCTGAGTGGACAAAGACATAGTAAACTTCATCCGACTGAGGTGAAACTTGGTCAATGGGTGTAGGGGATGCTATTCCATTTCTTTTGAGCACAAATACCCCTATCAAAAAACCCAAGACCGAGTTTTTACAATAATTGCTCAAAAACATTTAATTAATTAAATAATTAAAATTCCAACCTTAGGAAAATTAATTAATTTAAATTAATTAAAAAAAACCTATCTAGACTCGACGAAATTGGGCGAAACTTTCTACACTGTCTGGCATAGTCATTTACAACAATCCTAAACAATAGATACCAAGGGACGAGACCATTAGGACGTCGTTCACCACTTTGGAGGAAGTTATTGCATGTGTGGAGGGAAAAACTCAAGGGAAGTCAGCCAGGCCCGAGAACCCGGTTGACAACCTGAGGATAAAAAACCCACGGTGAAAGGAACTCCCCCAATGGAAACATCCAAGGGCACCTGACCTAACTATGATCCATGCAGACTTATTACATTATTAACCCACGCAGGGGTGCGGAAATTTCGTTTACAAAATTTGTGCTGGGGTATCAAATACCCAAGTAGAACCAATATTGTCTTCATCAAATTTGCATCTGGTGATGCATCTTCATGGCACATGAGTTGACCCCTAGTTGAATAGGCGGTCAACAGGTCCCATTCAAAATTCAGCAGACTAAATAGTTTTCAAGATTTCAAGATTGGCAAGATTGCAATGTTTCGACTAGATTCTATCATGTATGAGGGTATGGAACTGGCATTTAATCAAGAGAACCAATCCCTCTATGTACCTCGATGTTGGTGGCATTGATTGTTGAACTCTTTTATCACGACCCCAGTAAAAATGTAACCTTCACTCCAGTATAAACTCTTCTATTGAACTCTTCTCTTTGTCGTCATGTCGGGTGACTTAGTAGTGTATGTCCACATAAAACCTTTGTCATATATACAAGCAGAGAGAAGAGTGGTTGAAGGGAAAGACAAAGATGTGGGATGTGTTTTCTGATGATAAGGGTTTGAACGATAGTGTTGAGTTGGCATTAGCCAACTTGGATCTTAATGAATTAGTGTTATAGCCGGTCACGTTTGATGATGGTGATACTTTTGAGGGGTCATCCTCTAGAGTCCACATCAACAAATGCACGGATTGCATTGGATATAGGGGAGGAGGAGGACGATGGAGGAGAGAGTAGTGGTAGTGATGCCAATCTTGATCATTATGACATGGAGAACTACTGACAGTCACGACTCATGAGCTATGAGATTCTAATTTCTTCCATCTACGGTTCTAGTATCTACCCTATGGCTATTTTGTATTTTTCATTGGCATTCCCACCTATAGTATCAGTGACTCTAATTTAGTATGTTATTTGATGTTGTAGAGGCCATTTCGAGCCTCTTTGATTATGTATTTATGTTCCGATCTCTAGATATGTATTGCACTTGGTGTCATTTTGATATATTCATGAGCATACTTTGGATATGTTGTCTCTAATGCTTTGGAAACATGATTTAAAATCTTAAAAATATATTTTTTTTGTTAAAATTTAAATATTTTATGTATTTAAAAAAAAAACGGTTCATTGAAACCGGTTCGACCAGTTCCGGTTTCGGTTCAGGTTGGACCTCGACCAGTTCCGGTTTTTAAAACATTTGGTGGTGCCCAGGCCAAAAGGTAAGAAGGTGGTTGGATCCAAGTGGATCTACAAGGTCAAGCATGCAACAAATGGAAGAATGAACAAGTACAAAGCCTGCTTCGTGGCCAAGGGGTTTTCACAGCGAGAGGGAATTGACTATGAGGAGACATTCACCCCGGTGGCCAAGTATTCCTCGATCTGAGTAGTCATATTGTTGGCAACAGGGAAGGGTTGGCACGTTCACCATATGGATGTGAAGACCGCTTTCCTTAACGGAGTTTTTGAGGAAGAGGTATATGTTGAGCAGCCAGAGGGATTTGAGATAGGCAGCAGAGAGACGCATGTG
Organism: Picea engelmannii; assembly: GCA_009831015.1. Classification (NCBI taxonomy): domain Eukaryota; kingdom Viridiplantae; phylum Streptophyta; class Pinopsida; order Pinales; family Pinaceae; genus Picea; species Picea engelmannii. Next base: position 93,665 of record ML777794.1, read on the forward strand.
TGTAGACTGAGGAGAACCTTGTATGGGTTCAAGCATGCACCTCGGGCATGGTACTAGAGGATAGACAGCTACTTGAGAGAGATGGGTTTCCAGCAGAGTGAGGATGATCTGAACCTGTATTTTCTTGCAGGGGAGGTGCTTCTCGTACTGGTGTTATATGTAGATGACCTATTTCTGAGAGGGGACAAGCAACTAATAGCAGACTGCAAGGCCAACCTTGCAACTGAATTTGAGATGAAGGACCTTGGGTTGATGCTGTTAGAATTTAAGGGAAAAAAGTAGACTATCTAGAAACATAAATAATTTTATAAATTTCCATCATTCGCTACTGTAATTATGGATCAGCAACACATTAAAATTTTCTGATGCATAATCTAATAACATAAATCAGTAAGTAGCATAACATAGTCTTGAGTGTTACCTTAGCTAAAATAAGAAACAAAATACTTGATATATTGTTGTAACCTTCCTTAATGTATGCTCAGAAAAAGCTTAATGGATCATGGATCAAACCCTTAGGGTAGATCTCATCATGATCATAGGGACAAATGCCAAAAAGAACTTTTAGGATAGTAAACCGGAAAACAATTCAGCTGGCAAGAATCTAAAGACCATGCCATTGTCAAGTAACAGGGATGAAGGAAAAACAACACTGTCCAACCTAGGGATGGAAAAGAAACCACAAACGGCCTTAATATTTTCATCCCACAGAAATTTGCTTCAAATACCAATAGTTCCAAAACAACCCCAACAATAATGGTGCTAGGGTTGCTAGCAAACAAGGTGAGGCAACACACAAGGGCAGCACCAACAAACTCTCAAGGAAACATCATCTAGACAACAAGGCGACACTTGACAAACCAGCAAGAAGATACCAGAACACCAAACATCAACAAAACTCCCTTTACGGTTGGCTCAGAAAGTCTTCTACAGGTCAGCGATAGTCAAGGCTAATAGGGGTAAATCGACAATAGTTGGAGCAGACCAGAAACACACAAAGAAGGAGTTGAGAAAACCCAAAATAGATTTGTCCAAAAGAGTCGCAGCAAAAACTCATAACTCTATCCATGGAAAAATCCTCAGTCTTTAATTCGACTAAGAGTGAGTGTGACAAGAGAGGAATAGGTCACTATTTTATAGTTTTAGGAAGGTAGGTTTGGGCTTAACATATCATCCCTCTTGCCATAACTTTACGGTTAGGTTTAATACCTAACAAATAAACAAATAATATTTTACAATTTAAAATATTAAATGGAAAATCAAAAAGTCAACAAGGAAAATAAGACAAATCGATGAGAGGGGTTTCAAGATGAAAGCAGCCAACTTTTCTTTAGGAAGAAGTAAAGAATTGAACCAACGCATCATCAACAAATAGGGGGTGTTGTCATCCTAATACACACTTGCAAACGTGGAAAAATCTCAATCCACTTAGTGTGTCCTTGGAGGTACAATGGCTAAGTCGAAACCCACTTGTCACCTTGATTTGGACTTCTTCTGTTTAGGCTTACTCCTAGGGAAGCCAAGGGGGGTAGACCCTAGTTAGTATGTGAATTATTAGATGAATTCTAGGAGTTAATTTTAGTTAGTTAAAGGTAAGGGGGAGCTAGCCTATATGAGAGGCAACAATGCAATGCAAACCTTTAATGAAAAGCAACCCTTTCCCTAAGTCAACTAAGACTAGTGCCTAAGGTTGGGAAATGGGGTCAATTAAGTTACAACACAAAGATCTAAGTACAAATGAAAGAATAACTTCACAAATTGAATGAGATACAATTACAACAATAAAGAATAACTAGATGATTCAACAAAGATACAACTACTTACAGATGTACAAAGAAAGGAAAGATGCACTTGTAGATCTATTACACCAATGAACTAACCACTTATTTGATTTTGTAGATGTAAAGGAAGATAGATCAAAGATGCATTTACAACAAAGACTTGGCTTACAACCCAAGCTTGAAATGCCCCAAAGGAAAGGTGCGCAACTTCAAGGAGGGCAACTCATGAACTAGCGTGCAACTCTAGAGTCTAAAGGAACCAAACCATGAAGAGAAAGCCACCAATGGGCACTAGTGTGCAACTTCAAGGATGCATAAACTGGAAAAGAAAGCCACCAAGGGCACTAGTGCACAACTTCAAGGATGCACCATTCAACCATAAAAATGCTTAATTGAAATGTAAACTGCAACAAAGATAATGCTTGAAATAAAATTGCAGGAAAGTAAAACACAACTTGGAATAGATTATGAACTTGAGCTTAGGTTGTGTGAGTAAATTTTAAGGTTGAATTAAGTGAGATGAAGCTGTAAATCTAGACTAGGTGACTTCCCCAATACTCCTACTGCTTTGGCCAAAATGATTATTGGGTGCTCAATAAGCAAGGCAAACAAGGCCTTAACCTAGCTCTACAGGTCAACCCAGAAAACTTGGGCGCTCAACAAGGGGGACACTTAGTGCCATGAGAGCATCCATGATCTAGCACCCCAAGTAGCCTCCACAAGCCCCCTTTTTGGTGGCGAAAGTTGTATCAGTAATGGGTGATCTAATTACTAGATTAATTGATCCTCCTAGAGCTACAAGCTGATTGATTTAACAATTAAGATTACTTGTGTTGAGAGCTTAAAAAGGTAAAATAACAAGTGCTTAAGGAAAATGTACAAGAATGAAAATGCTTCTAAGACTTTATACAGTAATGAAATAAAAGGAAATGCTTCTAATTATTTAGATATACACAATGAACTAGAAAGGAAAACTAGAAGCATAAACCATAAACCATTTAACTAGCCTTACGATGTTGCATGGGTGGCTAGGCCAATCCTCTTTACAGGGTGTAGGCAAACAAGTTAAGAAAGTAAATAACTTGAAAAACAACAATTCTACTTGCAACCTCAACAAAGGCACAAGATGGAGGACAAGCCTACCGGTTTTGTGCCAAAGTGGGTGAATGAAAATAAAATAACTTAACTTGAAATGAAAGCAAGAAAACTTAACCACACAACCTTGCCTTAAGGACAAGTGGGGCAAACTTGAAATGAAATAACAATGTTGAAATAAAACTAACAACTAGCCTTATGATTTTGCATGGGTGGCTAGGCCAATCCACTATGCAAGGTATAGGCACAAATAATTTTAAAAAACGCAGAAATTATATCTTAGACAGAAATGCAAGCCCAAGATACTCTCTTTGGGCTTGCTTACAATGAAGGAAGAAGAGAGAAGAGTTGGGTGAATAATACCCCAACTTGGGAGGTCTTTCCTTGACGTTTTAGGGCCCCAAATGGGTGTACCTCCTCCTTTCTACTTCAAATCTGCAAAAAAACAGCGAGCAAAGCTTGTTGGAAAAGCTGCAAAAGAGACCAAAATCTTCAAATATTTTTTGTTAGTTAAAACATAAATTTTTTGTGTAAAAATCAACAAGTAAAATGTATTGAAATGAACTATTCAAAGGGGTTAGAATGCCCAAAAGAAGTATGGAAATGTACAGAAAAATAATGCAGAAATTTTTAGAGGCTTAAGTTGGGTGAAAGGACAAATTTCCAGATCTGAAATTTGTCCACAAAACCCTTAGGTGACCTGCAAAACTTGTGAAACAAAGCTACAAAACAGAGAAGATATGAGTAGATCTAGAAGATGAAACAAAATACTTTGTAGAATCTCAAAAAATTACTCACTAGATCTACAATAATACTATCATAGATCTACCCAAGCAAAATACTTTGATTGGGGTTTCTCGTCTAGATCTATAACCAAAATACTTGCACAAGAAAAACTAAACAATATCACCTCAATAAGTAAGATGGCACCAAGAATATTCTCAATACACCATGGATCCTCCAAAGCTTTCTTTTATTCAATACCAAAAAAGTTATTGCAAATACTTGCAGCAAACTTTACACAAGAGCAAGAGCAAATGGGAGAAAGAGAGAGGAGTGCGAGAGAAGAGGGAGAGATTTGAGTTTAGTAACAGTACACTGAGAATAGATGTGAAATGAGTGAGGGGAGGCTTTCTTTTATACTTGGGAGGAAAGAGTGACCCCTCTTGGATGAGCTCCAAGTGTCACTCACCCAAAAGAGTTCATCATCTCAAGGAGGACGCACTTTTAGGGTTTTGGTAGTCTAGGGTTAGTGAGGGGTGTTGTTGTCCTTATACACACTTGTAAACATGGACTAAGTCTCAATCCACTTAGTCTGTCCTCGAAGACACAATGTCTAAGTTCAAGCCCATTGTCACCTCGACTTGAACTTCTTTCGTCTAGGCTTACTCCTAGGGAAGCCAAGGGGGGTAGACCCTAGTTACTATGTGAGTTAAAAAAAAAAATTCTAGGAGTTAATTTTAATTGTTAGAAGGTTGGGGGGAATCTAGCCTATATGAGAGTCAGCAATGCAAATGCAAACTTTCAATGAAGAAGAAAACCTTTCCCTAATACAACTAATACTAGTGCCTAAGGCTAGGTAATGGGATCAACTAAGTTAAAGGGATTAAGCTTTACAAAGGATTACAAAAGAATTACTTCACACAATTCTACAACTTCATACAAAATAATTACTTTATACAAGTAAATGAAACAACTATCTACACAAATGAATATAAAGAATACTTAAGGTACAACAACTATTAACAAGATGAAATAGGCAAGCATTAACTAACTTGACTTATTTGTGCAGGGAAAGAAAAGAGCCTTCAAGAGGAGATCGCCACAATACAACAAGCCAACACACCCAAACAATGAAGTGCCTCTACAAGATGCGCAACTTCAAGGGGTGGTTTCAATGGCATCAACACACAATTACAAGCCCAAACAAGAAGTGCATCCAAAGGATGCGCAACTTCAAGGGGTGAACTAGTTAACCATCCACAAGAGCTCAATAAAATTGCATGTGAAATAACTTAAATGAAGTGTTTGCAAAGTTAAAGAGCATAACCCATCAAAAGATTAAGAAATTATACCAAGTTGAGGTGGATTAAGTTTTAGGATGCTTAAGTTGATCAAGTTAAGATGTGAATCATAAAACTATGTGACTTCCCAAAAACTCTCCTTGCTTATACCAAAAAGATTGTTGGGTGCTCAAGAAGTGAGGCAAACAAGGCCACACCCTAGCTCCACAGGTCAATCCGGGAACAAAAGTACTCCACAAGGGGGACACCTAGTGCCATGAGACCATCCCTGATCTAGCACCCACTGCTTCTTCCTTAGGTTCCTTTTTTTATGGAAAAGTTGAAATAGTTAAAGGTGATCTAATTAACTAGATAGATTGAAGCCTCAAGAATTATTAAGGTAAATGGCCTTAAAGATTACGTTGAGTTAAATTAAGTGCTTGCAAGTAAAGTGAAATAGATTGCTTAAGCTTGAAAAAGATTAAGTGATTAAACTTGAAAGAAAAGTAAGTACTTGAAAATAAAGTTATGCTTGAAAAACACAGGTAAAGTTACTATGCCTCCATGGCTTAAGTAGTGAAAAGTAAAGAGCTTCTAAAATCTAAACCATATACAAGCAATAAACCACCTAGTTCTTAGCCTTACGATATAGGATGGTTGGTTTTGCCAAACTCTTTCCTAAGTGTAGGCAAACAATAAAAATAAAACGCAGAAAATTAAATTTGTTTGTTAAAAGCAAGCCATTGGGACTCCCTTGGGCTTGATTTAAATGAGAATTAGAGATAGAGAAAAGTGGGTGTAGATTTTTAATGACTAAAATCAGCAAACTGAAATTCTGTCAAACACTTAACAACCTAGAGATAATTGTCTTCATAAACTTCATAAATGCAAAAACCCACATTCAGAAATTTCCATAAGCAGAAATACACATTGCTAAGCAAAAATATGCAGTGGAAAAACACAGTGGACAACAACCCAATAACACTTAGAAATTTAGGCAAATGCCAAGGAAAACCCCAATGTGGGGAAACCCAACGAGAGAGAGAGAGAGATCTTATTATTATGCTTCAGGAAAGTACAAAACAGCAGCAAATCTACATTTCCAGCCAAGGAAAATACCTCACAGCACCAAATCTATCCCATAGAAATCTGTCTTGTTTTCTGTGCCAAAACCGTACTGTTGTCCAACCTTTTCCATACCTCGTTTTCCATGCCCACAGTCCGTTGTATGGGCTGTTCCGAACGGCCCAAAAACAGCTAACAGAAAACAGAAATCTGCCTTGAAATCCGTGCCCAGAATTTCTTGATTTCCGTGCCAAATCCCTACCACTGTATGGATTGTACGGAATCGTATGAACTGTACAAATCTATACAATATGGCCTCCCACAACAGAAAAATATTTCGGCCAAAAATCCACAGAAAATTTTTCTCAGGAATTGTGCCCACTTTCCTTGAAAAAAGTTGCTCTCTTTGTTGCTCACTTTCCTCTCTCAAGCATGCTTAGAAAATCTCTCTAACTCTCCTTCCGATGTGCTCTCAACATCCTCCTGATGTCTTCACAACATGTCTTGCACACTACCCAATGCATTCTTTTATAATCTGAAAATGACATTTTCCCCCCAAAAGTGTCTTTTCACCTTCCTCAACACTAGATCCAAAGGTCAAGATTAGATCCTGCCTTTTTCAAGATCAAGGGTCATGATCCATTCCCTCCAAAATGTCTCATTTAAAATTAAAGTGAATTTCACTTTATTACATAAGTGCTTTATGAAAATAAAGTCACTTTAAAAATAGAAGGTACACTTTATTAAAAAAATCACTTTACTAAAAGAACCACTTAAAACAACTTTATAAAAACTATTACAAAGTCAAGTGCTTGGTAGTGCAAATATTAAGGTAACATCTGCATACAAGACAAAACATGTGGAGTACCTCTCGAGCTAAAAGACTAACAGTGGGTACTTGTTACCCCAACTTAGGAGGAGTTTGTTTGACTTTAGATACTCCCAAATGGGTTGTTCCTCCACGTTTCTGTCACTAACCAACAAGTAGAACTTGCTGGAAAAGTTGCAGAAATGACTAAAAAACTGTAGAAAATTTTTGTTAGTGGAAACCAGAAATTTTAAGTATAAAACCAGCAGTATATATATTCGTTTTTGGTCTATTTCAGAACACAAATCCACCCATATATAGAAGAATATGAAAAGAAAAGCATAATAGAAAATGCTAGAGGTTTTAAATGGATAATGAAGAAGATTCTCAGATCTGAAATCTAACTTCAAACCCTTGGGTGACCTGCAAATTTCTTGAAACAATGCTACAAAAAAGAGAAAAGGATGAGCACATTCATGTAATAAAACAAAATATTTTGTTAGATCTACAAGATATACTAACTAGATCTATGATGGTACTACCAAAAGATCTACCCAAACAAAATACTTTGTTTGGGATCCCTACTCTAGATCTACAACAAATGAAAACAAGAAACAACAAGAACAAAATCACCTCATTAAGCAATATGGCACCAAGAAGACTCTTCACAACATGTATCCTCCAAAGTTTTTTGTATTAGAAGCAAGCTAAGACAAATACTTTTCCAAGCTTGAAAAAAGAAAGAGAGAGCAAGAAGAATGAGAAAGAAGAGTGGGAGAGAAGGAAGAGGAGAGGAGAGAAATGGGTAGAGTAACCATGCATTGAAAGAAATCATGTGTAAAATGAAGGAGGGGAGGCTCTTATTTATACTTGAGAGCCAAGAGTTACCCCTCTTGGATGCTCTCCAAGTGTCGATCACATAGCAATATTGAGCATCTCAAGAAGGGGGGCGCACTTCCTAGGGTTTTAGTCACCTAGGGTTTTGGAAATGAGTTGGAATTGAGTTGGCAAGTGTTGAAAAGTCAAAATGTGAGTTGGAGGGACTAGGGAGGTGCACCAATAGAGAGGAGTCTCACTTTATTATTTTTTTTATTTTCTAAAGATCTTCTAGAAGGGGGCGCAACTCTCTAGGGGAAAGAGACGTTTTGACTTAATGGCTAGGTGAGGGGGTAAGGTGAAGGTTGGGAAAGGGTTAGGATAGCTTAGGAATGGATTTGGGTAAGTTCTCCCACTCTTCCTCTAATTAATTTGCTCCTATTACAAAATTTTGACAACTTTGACTTTGTCAATTCCAGCAATTAAATTGTTGTCTTAGATTAACTGAGACTCCCCATGGACAAACACCTAGCAAAACTCATCCAATTGAGATGAAACTTGGTCCAAGGGTGTAGGGGGTCTCATTCCATTTCTTTTGAGCACAAATACACCTATCAAAATCCCAAGGATCCAGTTTTTACAATTTTTATCAAAAATTAATTAAAATTACCATTAAATGGGTAATTTTAAAAAATTAAAAAAAAAACTATCTAGACTCGACGAAATTCCGCAAGACTCTAGAAGATGTCTAGGATGGTCATTTACAATATTCCTAGACACTATCTACCATAGGGCTCGACCATTAGAGTGTCTTTCACCACTTTGGAGAATTATTGTGGGAGTGAAAAACTCAAGGGAAATTAATAAGGCTGGTTAGGCCAAATTAATAACCTGAGGAAAAAAAAACACTCGATGAAATGAACTCCTCTAATGATGAAGTCATAGGCAACTGACCTAAACTATGATCCATGCAGACCCATTACATTATAATCTCACGCAGGGGAGCGGAAATTCAAATTACAAAAACACTTGTTGAGGCCCAAAATGCCTTGTAGAACCAGTAAGTCTTCAAACTAGTAGCACCATCAGGTACATATCATCATGGCACATGGAGTTGACCCCCTTGTTGAAATAGGTGGTCAACAAGGGGTGAGTGAGGGGGATGGGAAACACCCTTTTGACATAGTCCAACATCAAATTAGATCAAGGGGGACGCACTTAGGAAGAAAGGAGGTTTTTCCTTTTAATTTTTCAATTTGCATGACTTTCTCACCAAGGGGGGCGCAACTTCCCTAGGGGGATGAGTGAAATGAAGTGATGGCTAGGTAAGGGGGTGAGTTTAAGTTAGGAAAAGTGTTTCTCTAACTTAGGAAAGGGGTTAGGCATCATCTCCCACTCTTTCTCTAACCTTTTTGCTCAAAATTTTTTACAAAAATTGACATTTTGACTTTGTCAATTAAGCAATTAAATTGTTGATTCAAGACTGACTTGGACTCCTCATGGACAATGACCTAGCAAAACTTGTCCAATTGAGCTGAAACTTGGTCTAAGGGTGTAGGGGGTCTCATTCCATTTCTTTTGAGTACTCACACCCCTATCAAAAATCCCAGGGACTTAGCTTTTACATTTTTACATCAAAATTAATTAAAATTACAATTAATTGGGTAATTTTAAAAAATAAAAATAAAACTGCTAAAACTCGATGGAATTCTGCAAGACTCTAGGAGATGTCTAGCATGGTCATTTACAATATTTCTAGACCCTAGTCACCCATTGGGCTCAATCATTAGAACATCTTTCACCACTTTGGAGGATTATTGTGGGAGTGAAAACTCAAGGGTACTTAACAAGGCTGGTTAGGCCAAATTAATTACCCGATGAAAAAAAAACACTCGATGAAAGGACTCCCCTGATGATAAAGTCCTAGGAAACTAACCTACAATATGATCCATGCAGACCCATTACATTATTATCCCATGCAGGGGAGTGGAAATTCCAATTACAAAAAGAAGTGTTGAGGCCAAAATTGCCTTGTAGAACCAGGAAGTCTTCATCATTGTTGCACCATCAGCTACATAGCTTCATGGCACATAGAGTTGCCCCCTAGTTGAAATAGGTGGTCAACATCCGACTCCACATGGAGAGGTGTGTTTGATCTTTCTTTGGGAAGGAGAGCACGCGAGAACTTTAGAATCTACAAAACAGAGTGCTCACCAATACCCAACATAAATACATGTATAAAATTAATAAAATAAATGCTATAAACAATAATCACATAAATGAAATCACTATTGCACAACAATTACAAAAATGAAACTACGATACAATGAATAATCTAAGTGACATAATTACATAATGAAATGAAACATTACAAAACTAAAATAAAGGAGAAGGGTTAGAGATACGTTATAAAGGGTGCCCCTTTGGACACCAAGTTGTCCATCATCTGAAGAAGAGTTTGAGTTGTTGACTATTCCTTGGAATGTTAATGGGCTCACCAACCAAATGGCTGAAATGGAAAGAATTAGGACCTGCTACTTCCCGGATCACATATGGACCCAACCACAAACTGTTAAACTTGGCATGTTTGTCTGGTTTCTCTCTGCCTTTATCCCATAACAAAACTGTATCCCCAACTATGAAGTCCCTCTGCCTTGCTGACTTATCAAAAACTTTCTTAACCTTAACCTGATTTCTGCAATTCTGATCATAAGTCTTTCTTTTGTTTTTATCTAGCTCTATAATCTGATTCACCCTGTTCTGAACTGCATCCTGTTCTGTACAAAATTCTTGAACCAAACCATAAGTTGGAAGCCTAAGGTGCACTGGCAACCTAGCCTCCAAAGAATACACTAACTCAAAAAGACTTTTCCCTGTTGTTGCTTTCTTAGTAATTCTGTCAACCCATAATGCATGTTTAATCTTACTATCCCAAGACCTTTTGTTTTCTCCAACGATTTTCTTAACTATGGTCATTAAATTTTTATTACTTGATCCAGCTTGACCATTTCCTTGGGGATAGTAATATGATGCATGTGACAAGATAATATTTAAAACAAAATGAAGACATTTATGCCGAACAAAAAGATTTAGCATTATCTGTCACTATCTTTGAAGGCACCCCAAATCTAGTTATAATCCTATTTTCAAGGAAATCCATAACAACCTTTTCAGTTGTTGACTTAGTGGGAATGGCTTCAACCCATTTGGTGAAGTAATTTGTAGTTGTTATAACCCATGAATAACCATTACTTGAACTATCTTTGAATTTTCCAATGAAGTCCAAACCCCACTGCTGAAAAGGTGCTTCAACCACTATTGGTTGTTAGGGGAGGGTAGCTAACTTTTGCTTTCTTGTGAAAAGATGACAAGGCTTATATTTTCTCACAAACTGATGCACATCTGAAAAGATTGTGGGCCAATAATATCCTGCTCTAAGGATTTTTTGTGTTGTAGTTTTAGCTGCAAAGTGCCCACCACAAAATCCAGCATGGAATTCCTCTACTAGTTTTTTAGATCCAGCTTCATCCACACATATAAGGATAATTCCATGAAGATTTCTCCATCCTAACCCATCTCTAGTGAGGACATACTTAGAAAATTTCAACCTCAAAGCCCTTTTCTTATGACCCACTAGATGACTTGGACATGTGAGATTCTTAAGATAGAAGATAATATCTGCATACCACTCAACCTGTTCAAGCTTCAATAAATTAGGGGAAAACTCTTGATTATTGTTCTGACAAATCATACCCAAGGCCCTTTCATTCCCTTCAGTTAACATTTTGGCTAAACCTTGTCCGTTAACCAATTTGGTGGGTTTGATTTCCAAATCATATTCTTGGATTTTGGCAATCCATCTACCCCTTGAGCCTAATCCTTCTGACTGAGATAACACATATTTAACTGTTGAATAGGCACATAACCAATTACCTTGGAATATCCAATGAAGACTCTAAATGTTTAAGTGACTTCACCAAGGCATATGCTTGTTTCTCAAACATGGGATGCTTTAATTCTGCATTTTGCAAGGCCCTACTCATATAAGCAATGGGTTGATCATGGCCTTGATCATTTTTCTGAAGTAATACACCAACAATAGTATCTTCAGAAGCAAAAGAGAAAATTTGAAAGTCCTTAGAATAATCTGGACTTATGAGGACGTGAGCTTCAGATATGGTAGTTTTAATATCCTGAAATGCTTTCTTACTTTCATCATTCCATTCAAACTTAACATCCTTCTTAAGAAACTTATATATAGGTTTCACAATTTCTGCATAATTAGGAATGAACCTATGGACAAAATTGGTTTGGCCTAAGAAGGGTTGGAGAGCTTTCTTAGAAATAGGCAAAGGTACTTTTCCAATTGTTTCAACTCTCTCTGGGTCTAACTTGACCCCATCTTTTGAAATCATATGACCCAAGAGTTTACCTTCTGTCACCCCAAAAATTGACTTAGCGAGATTCAAGGAAATTCCAAACTCTCTACACCTTTCAAAAACCTGTTTAAGATGACCAATATGACTCTTCTCATCCTTAGAAAATACTGTCAAATCATCTTGATATATTTAAATAATTTTTCCAATTAACCCCCCCTAAAGGCATAATCCATAGCTCTTTGAAAAGTGGCTCCAGCATTAGATAAACCAAAAGGAATTCTCAAATATTCAAAGGTACCCCATGGAGTAGTGAAAGTAGTCTTATGCCTATCTTTCTCCTTAACTCTGATCTGATTATATCCTGAAAATCCATCAAGCATTTAAATCATTCCTGATCCTGTTACTCTTTGTAGCAATGTTTCCATCTTGGGAAGAGGATAATTGTCCTTTGTGCATGCAATGTTTAAGTTTCTGAAATCTATACATAGCCTGATTTGGGCAACAACCAAGTTTGAACACCATGAAGAATGTCTAGTTTGGGCTATAATTCCTGCTGCTAACATTTTTTGTAACTCTTGTTGAACAGAAAGAAACTAACTTAGGGTTAATCTGCCTCAATTTTTCTCTAAAGGGCTTAGTATCCTCCTTCAAAGGAATCATATGTTGAATCACATCCTCCCTATAGACCTTGAGTTCATCATAAGTGAAAGCCAAAACATCCCTATATTCTTTTAGTAACTTCATAATTTCATTTCTTTCTTTTATAAGGGTGCTTTTACCTACTTTCACCATCCTAGGCTCTTTATCATTTCCTATGTTGACCTCCAAGTGGTCACATGGTTTTGTATCTGATTCTTCCTTATGCTTGTGGCCATCTTGTCTATCAAACAACATTTCTTGTGTAATAAGGCGCATAGGAACTGGATTAACCTTATTGTCATTTTCTGTGTAATTACAACCCTCCTCTTTCTCATTGACATGAAACTCCGAAAATTCTTGTATTTGAGTCAAGAATCTAATAACCTGTTTATCATCATCAAAAATTTGCCAATGATCCATATTATTTGGAACTGAGCGCCTAAAAATAACGTCCACTGAAATATTCTCTTTAATCAAATCATGAGAAAGCTGAAGAGTGGAAGCAGCTACAGCTAACTCATCTGCCTTATAATTTTGTTCCCTAGGAATTGCAATAAGATTCAAAGCATCAAGATCTTCAATGGAGTCCCATATTGCATTCCTATATTTTTTCAATCTTTATGACTTGCAAGCAAACTTATTCTTAAATTGTTGAATGACTAAATCTGAATCTCCCTTGATATTCAAACATTTGACACCCATGTCTTTGAAAACCTCTAAACCAAGCAACAAAGCCTCATACTCAGCCACATTATTAGTTGCATCAAACTCCAATCTATAAGCAAATTTAAATTCTTGACCATTTGGAGATTGAATGACTATTCCAACACCTTTTCCAGCTCTAGAAAAAACACCATCAAAATGAATATACCAAATCTCATCAACTCTATCCTCTTTAATTTATTCTTCTATAGGTACTCTAGAGTTAGATAAGATAGCATAATTACCAAGATCATCCTCTATACTTTAGTTCATTTCTAGGATTTCTTGGATCTTCAACATGATACCTCCTTTCCAATTCTCTATTCAACTTAAAAGTATTTCCATCTGAAGTAGGGATGGTAGCATAAGTTAAATCCATTTGTAAATTACCCCCCAAATCTGCAATTGTCTTCCTTGAAAGCAACATTCCCCAAGCATCAGGTACATCTATTACAACTATGTCCATTTCAATAATGATGTCTGGGAAAACAACCAAGTGTACTTGCAAACTCTTAATTAATCCATGCACTTTAATCATTTTACTGACCATGGCATAAATGTTATAGTAAGGTCTAGATATCCTTAAGTTTAATTGCTCCATTACCTTCTTAGTCATAACATTTGAACTAGCCCCTGAGTCAAGCATGCAATTATGAAGGACTCTATTGTTCACAAGTAGAGAAAGGAAAAAAGGTCGATTTTTATCATTCCCCCTATCCCAATTCTGCAAAATTATTGGTGCATCTTGGTAAGATATTGTTGGTTATCTATCAACAATATTATGAGGAGGATCTTCTATGGCTTTAAGCAACTTTTCCCTTTGAGATGGGATCTTCATGATTTCTGACACCAGAACCAACATTTTCGCATTACTTAGCCATCCCCCTAAATCAATATTTAAATCTGAATTTGCATCCACGTTTGATTTAGGAGGGGTTTGAGCTCCCTTAGGAATGTTTGCTTGATTCCTATCTTGATTTTTGTTTCCATTCCTTTGGTAAGCAATTCCTCTATACTTAGCCATTTCTGAAACTTGTTGGCAAGTGGGCTTAGGCCCAAATTTTTCAATTGCCTTATCAACAACATTATTCATGCAACTTGCACTACCACCTTGTTCAGGAATATCCATCCAATCATGCATTCCAACATTATACTTCCTACCACACATATTAACTTGTTCATTACCTAAACTAGAATAATCTTCTTCATCAAAACCTTCAAGGAAAACTGGACAAGTCATTTCCTCATGAAAATCACCACAAGGCCTACAATAAAGTATGGCTTGATGATCTACCAAGTTGGTGGACTTGAAAGGATTAGGTGGCCTTTGATCATGTGGAGGAGGTCTCTTTGGCCACTTGTCATTTGGCTTATGATGAGATCTATTAGCTTGTGCACTCTCCATAGTGATCAATCTATTTTGTAAGGCATTAATTTGATTGGCATGGTTCACTTCCATTTGTTTGATCAATTGAGTCAACTCCTTAATTCCATCACTAGAAGACTCTTGACCCTCTACTTTCTTCTTCCTTTCCTCAACATTCTTGGAAGAAGAGCCTCTAGAAAAACCAGGAATATTAGACTTCCTAGCATCCTGCATGCTTTATCAATCTTCACTGCAAAAGCTTGTACATCCTTAATAGTTTGAGAATCCTTATCCCTTAGTTGATAACTCATTTCTCCCTCAAAGGCTTCCATGTAATAAATCAAAATTGTTGTATCTGAAGGCTTAATAGTTGTAGGCAGACATTTCACCAAGTCATTAAATATTTTGTTGAATTCATCCATGGTTTCATTTTCCTTTTTCTAACTTGAGCTAAGGGCAGCTAGTAAAAATCTGTTTTCCTTTTGATCACCCCACCTTTCTCTAAAAGCTTGGAAAATTTCGGCTAGGATGCTAAACTTGTTAGGATCTTGTTCTGAAAACCATTCAGCAACATCCCCCTCTAAAGAATATACAAACAGAGTCATCTTCACATCCTCTTCATCATGCCAACGACACCACTTCAAGATACATAAGTCGAAATTTAAAATGTGAGAATGGGCACTGTTGACCGCCCATTTAGCACCAGTGCTCAACTCATGTGCCATGAAGAGATGCATCGTCAGATGCAGTATTGTCGAAGACCTTTGGTTCTACAGAGCAATGTTTGGCCCAGCACTTATTTTTGTAATTGGAATTTCCGCACCCCTGCGTGGGTTAATAATGTAATAGGTCTGCATGAGTCATGTCTAGGTTAGTTACCTTGGGATCGGTTCACTAGGAGAGTTCCTTTCACCGAGGGTTTTTTATCCTCAGGTTATCAGTTGGGCTTTTCAGCCCGACTGATTTCCCTTGAGTTTTTCCCTCACACTTTACATATGTCCTCCAAAGTGGTGAACGACGTTCTAGTGGGCTTATGTTTTGGTAACTATATAGGTAATTCTTGGTAAATGACCATGCAAGACATCATAGAAAGTTTCGCGGAATTTCGTCGAGTCTAGGTTAGTTTTTTTTAATTAATTAATTTTTAATTAAATTCTCCTAAGTTTGGAGGTTTAATTATTTAATTAATTAATTATTTTTGAGCAATAATTGTAAAAACTGGATCCTTGGACTTTTGATAGGGGTATTTGTGCTCACAAGAAATGGAATAGCACCCCCTACATCCATGGACCAAGTTTCAGCTCGATCGGACAACTTTAGCCATGGGTTAGTCCACCTAGAGTGTTAGTCAGTCTAAAACAACAATTTTAATTGCTAAAGTCCAAACATGGCAAAGATGTAAAAATTGTAATAATCAGTTAGATGATGTGAAATGTTGAAATGATGGTTAGAGAGAGACCCCCTAAGCATAACCTTAGCCTCCCAACCTTTTTCAACTTTGTTTAACCCCTTTTGCCACCTCCACACTCAAAAGTTGCGCCCCCCTAGGGGGATTGACG
>ML777794.1:113936-128275 GCA_009831015.1 Picea engelmannii
CGGGTCCCTTTTGTTTCTTATCGAGAGGCCTTTTATTGCCTTCTCGGGGATCCCTGGGCGAAGCATCTCTAGGTTTTATTTCCTATGGATTTTATCTTTTACCAGCTACTTTTACCCCCTGGGCCTTTAGCCCCTTCTTCCCATAGGACAAAGTGTAACCCTCAAAGGTCATCCTAATGGCCGGACTAGGGGAGTGGCATGGATGTGTGGGAGATAAGATGTAAAATGACAGAATGGTGGGAGCGGACAATGGCTCTGCAAATCCCCCCTGGTGGCTAACCAAAACCCATGAATACAAGCTTGCTAGGTCACCCCGTAAATCCCCCCAACAATGGTCAAGTGGATTAGTGTAAGATCCAAGCAGTCATCAGAAATGTAAGGAACCTGATGCATATATAAGAAGGTTATAACGATCAAACATGACACATACCATGATACCTTGGACCAATTACCTCATGGAGCAAGAGTCCTCTCTGATGCAAGTCCACGCCGATGGTGATGGAAGCTGTTGCTGCTAAAAGGACAAGTCTGGCGGAGAAGAAGAAGGATGGGCCCTCTAGGGCCATGCTCGGGTCAATCCTGCTCTCGGTACTTCATGTCTAGGACCTGTGGGCCTCGAGACATGATCTCCTAGTTATCCCTAGAAAACGGGGATAACACGCCCTAATGATTAAGATCTAAGAACACTTAATCTAACTAAGCTAAGATAAATTAATAACCTACCTAGTTGGGAGAGGAACCCCCAAAGAGGTAAGGATAAGTGCTAATGCTTTATTTTTCATGTGATGTGATTGATCTAAATGGTTCAATGTTCTTAATGCTTATGTTTTAGATCTATCTCATTACCTTAAGCCTATTGGGCAACACACTTAAAATACTCTATTTGGGTTTTGCTTAGTTTCATTTCAAGCTCGTAATCTCTCTCTTATGCACATGTTCTAATCTTAATGCTTCATACATCTTAAAGTGCTTAACAAGTAAATGCTTCATTGGTTCATTGTTTACATCTATTGGTAGCCACGTATTGGGCTTGGAATATGTTGAATGGTTAAGTAGGCAAACGCACTTAATAATCTTCTTCATCTCTTAAGGCAAGTTGTTCTTGCCATTGATCTATTGTTTCTAAGCAAACTTTGATGTGCATAATATAATCTTTATTTCTTTCAGCCATCTCTCTTTTATTTGTTTTATATGTGTTGATTCATTCAATGGTTTAAGCTTAAGCAACACACTCATTGAGCAAATAACAGTTTCGGCCATATCATTAATTTGCACTTAAAAGGTACTTTAAAACCTTCTAAATACTCTTTAAATCACCTAAAAGTCTACCTAATCATCATATATACTTAATAGACTACTTTAGGGTACCTTAGACCACCATCTTCACCATCTAAAACGGGTTTGAGGAAAACAACGGAGGGTAGTGGCAGGGGACTGCCCCGTGGCGCACCAGGTGTGTGTCCTCTCCGGGAAGTACTCTTATTGTCAGGGCTGACTGGTTCTGCTAGGGTTGGCCTAGTTGCCATACTATCTTGAGTGTCCAGCAGTTATTTGGCAACAAGAGGAGGAGGCTTTGGTGAAAGCTAATAAAATTTGTAAATCTTAAGAAAAGCCTAACTATTAAACTCTTGACCAAATCTAATAGAATACTTGGGGGGCTTAATAATCAAGAGTGTAGATTGTCTCCAATACTCTTCATAATAGTTGTGTTTAATTCTCTTAAACTTTGGAATCTATTGATGAAGTAATGTGTTGATGACAATCTCGTGTAAATGGTGATATGATTTGATGCTTCAATCTTTATGTCATGCACAAACACAAATAGATAATTGGTTAGCTTGTTGTTGTAATCTATCATTCTTTAAATTGTAAATCTTGTAAGTAGTTGTATATGGTATTCTTTATTGAACTATTCTTTTGTAAAATTGTAAGTAACTTGTAATCTTTTGTAAAGAACCACCCTTGAACATAGTTGACCCCTTGCCCAATTTCTAGGCACTAGTCTTAGTTGACCTAGGGAAAAGGCTTGATTCTCATGCTAACCGTTGCATCTTGCATGGTTGCCTTAGCATCTTAGGATTAGAATCCCCTCTAACCTTAACAAACTAAAATTAACTCCTAGAACATAACTCTAACACATCTAGTAACTAAGGTCTACCCCCTTTGGCTTCCCTAGGAGTAAGCCTAGACGGAAGAGGTTCCGGTCAAAGTGACAATGTGGGCTGTGAACCTAGGCATTGTGCCTCCAAGGACACACTAAGTGAGTCGGACTTAGCTCACGTTTGCAAGTGTGTATAAGGACGGCAACAAGCACTAACAACATTGTTTCCCTGAAAACAAGGCAACTTCTCAATAGATTTGTCAGGAATTGCGTGAGGAGCACCTTGAATTGCTACAAAATTCAAAGGCCTTAGTAAAGTACTCATGATTAAATTAGGATTAGTTGTTGTATTAACAATTGATTGATTATTTTGTTCAAACAAGAATTGGATATCAAAGACTACTTCTTCTCCAAGAATTTCAAGTAGCCTACGAGGAGCAAGGCAGTTTAGTCTCCTCCTATAAACCTTTTCAGGTTTAGGAAAAGAATAAACCAATCCTTGTGAAGTGCTCCTTGCAGTATACTTCAAAGAGTTTTCAAATGGAGTCGCCACTTGGAGAGGAAACAAACAATGAAAGACCAACCCAAGTTAAAAATTTTAGGGGGAAAATGTATTACTTAGTTTTGTTATCCCTCCGTTTGGAGATAACTAAGGAGATTATGTCTCGAGGCCCACGGGTCCTAGACATGGAGTACCGAGAGCCAGATCGACTTGAGCATGGCCCTGGAGGGCCCATCTTTTCTTTTCTTCAGCGCCTCCACCTTGCCAGCAGTAGTAGCATCCATCACCTCGGTCTGGTCCTGTAGCAGAAGTGGATCTTGCTCCATGAGGTAAATGAGTCTGGGTATCATAGTATGTGTCACTCTGATTATCAAAACCTTTGGATATGTGCATTTGATTCTTTTTGTTTCTAACGGGTGGTTGGATCTTATGCTTATCCACTTGACCATATCTAGGGGGAATGACAGGATGCCCTAGTAAGCTTGTGCCCATAGGTTTTGAGTTGCCACTGGGGGGATTCATGAAAATCCATCGTCCGCTCCCACCATACTTATCACTTTCCATCTGTCTCCTGCTCATCCATCCCATTACACTGGTTCAGGCATTGGGTTGGCCAAATATTTAAGGGTTGCACCTTGCCTTGTGGGAAGAAAGGGCTAAAGGCCCAGACGGTAAAAACAGTTGGCAAAAGATAAAAGCCTAAAATAAAACCTCGAGATGCTTCACCCAGGGATCCCCGAGAAAGGAGTAAAAGGCTTCTCAGCAAGAAACAGAGGGACCCATAAAAACTAATAAAACAAGACCTAGTCAGAGGATAGAGGGTCTCCTCATGAGCCAGCCTATTAGGTCCATGGGCATCTAGCGGTATGACACTACTAGCAACTAGTTACCATGCTAGGGTAGTGGCTCTTGGTGGCACACGCAAGAGAAAGGGGGTCTCATCATGAGCCAGCCTTCTCATTTCCGTGAAAGTGCTTGTGGGTAACATTGCCACCACTGGTCACCACGCCAAGGCAGTGTCCCCTGATTAGCTTCTTGAAAGAAAAAGGAATAAAGAATAAAGATAAAAGGCATGAATGGGCTTGGAAACATTTGCATCCATGACAGGTGCAGCTCACCCTCTACAGAGGCACCCACAGGTAAGCCATGCATTTCCCTGCTATCACTGCACCCCTTGTCCAGACATCCCTTGCCACATCATCCACTCACATGGCTTGGATTTGATTTCTCCTGGAAACATCACATATCCAGTGAGCATTTGCCCAATAGGACGCCCTGTCACTTCCTCCAAACTTGGCTTGCAGATTTGTATAATGTCTTTGAGCACTTGACTGAGTAAAAGGGATTTTATGCACATGTTTAATAAAATTGATGATTAAATGTGATGACATTGCTATGATCCCTGTGACCTATGAGCCCATGGAGGGCGTATCTGTTGATGTGCAGGATCATACCCAACGGACAGGTACACATGGGGAGATGATTAGTTTGGACCTCCATGGGGCTGAGAGCCCATCAAATGGATGTTGAGACCCCAGCGGGGGGCAGAGACAGATCAAAGGTTTTGCACCGAAGAAGAGGAGGACGTTCCACCAGAGGCAACCCAGCAGACCTGTACCTAGGGGGGTTGTGCCCTTTCCACAAGGACGTTGGCCTTGGAAGGCTCACGACGTCACCCAGGACATTCATGATGTCATCCAGCACTTGTGGAGGTTTTTGGGAGGCAGTTGTGGCACATGTGGCATGTTCCGGAAGCCCAAGAAGGCCTAACGTTGTTCTCCAGAAGGCCAACGTTGCCCTAGAAAGGGCTAATGTCACCCTAAAAGGGCATGACGTCTTCATCTTTGCTTGATTTTGGGTTTGATTTTGACATTTAATGTAAAAACAATATTATTATGTACTTTTGGCCTTGTCGGCCTTTTGTGACGTAAAATTAAATTAAGGTCAATGGTATGGTATAAGTAAGAGAGCTAAAACTCTCTTTTATTCATCATCTTTCACTCACACTTGTGTGAGGTCTGAAATTTGCGCCCTCTTTTAGGGTTTTGGCTGAAATTCTAGTGCGCACTTGTTGAAGGAGGCTTGTTTTGGCTATTTTTGGCATTTCTCTTGGTGGAAGGTTTACAACTAGGGTTTGGCTTGATGAATGCATGGTGAATGTAAGTGAATTTCTGCAATCCTTCCATTACTTGAATGGTTATAGTATTGCTTGAATAAACCCTAGGAAATAAGCACATGTTGGTGTCCATATTTTAATTCCCTGCTAAGATTGTGCCAAGAAGTTTTTACATATTGAAGACATTGCTAGAGCCTTGCCATTGCAACACCCTACCTTTTCTCTTCAATCCCAGTCGTTTTTATCTTGTCATTGAGCTAAAGAAGGAGGAAAACGCACTAAGGCCTAGGGTTACTACACCTTAGTGAGCCATTTTCCCCTAGGGTTTGATGGTTGAAGCCTTGGCTCAACAATACTTCACCATCAAAACCTCTTGTCTTTAGCCCTAGTATTATCATTTAGTTCCTTCAACCTTTACCACTATTTTGACTCCATTTGCCCTATAATGCACTAGTATAAGACCTTTCGCTTGAGTGTTTTTTATCACAACTTCCAAAATCTTTGAACAACTACAAACACCTTCTAACCCTAACCTACTAACCTTATTGTTGCCATTATCCACTTGAGTTATATTTATACTTTGTAGCATTTTAGCCTCTTTAAGCAATTGAAAGATTGATTAATGCATAGTGGCCTTTGCTTCTAATGAATGTTAGCGTTGTAACCAGTGTTACCGGAAGCTCCCCCCCCCCCGCTTCGAAGCCCCGAAGCTCGATCCGGGGGGGTGCGTCCAGGAAGCTCGGAATGAAGCGCGCTTCAAAATTTAGGAAGTGCGCTTCGGGGCTGTTGAGCACGCTTCCTGCCATTTCTGAAGCATCCCCCTCCGAAGCGCGCTTTGGAGGGTGCTTCACATGCGCTTCCAAGGAAGGCCCACGTGCTTCCAAGGGGGTATGAGGTGTTTTGGTGTGCAGTTGAGGGTTATTTTGCCTTACTAGTGTTATTTAAAGAGGTCCCAACCCCCTCCGTTTCACCCACCCTTGTAATTAATGGTAATGTTAAATTCTTAAAGTAAAAGGACTTTTACTTAAATTTTTAACATTACCATTAATTGTTTCAGGATGTTTGAGAGTGGTTCCAACCTCATTGGACTTCATATGGAGAAAGTAGAATTTTAGGTCCCATTCAAAATTCAGCAGACTTAACAGTTTTCAGGATTTCAAGAATGGAAAGATTGCAATGTTTCCATTGGATTCTATCATGTATGAGGGTATGAAACTGACATTTAATCAAGAGAACCAAGCCCTTTATGTACCTCGATGTTGGTGGCATTGATTGTTGAACTCTTTTGTCACGACCCCGGTAAAAATGTACCCTTCACTCAAGTATAAACTCTTATATTGAACTCTTCTCTTTGTCGTCGTGTCAGGTGACTTAGTGGTGTATGTGCACACCAACCTCCGTCTTATATACAGGCAGAGAGAAGAGTGGTTGAAGGGAAAGACAAATATGTGGGATGTGTTTCTTGATGATATGGGTTTGAACAACAGTGTTGAGTTGGCATTAGCCAACTTGGATCTTAATGAACTAGTACTAGAGTCTGTCACTTTTGATGATGGTGATCCTCTTGAGGGGTCATCCTCCATATCAACAAATGCACGGATTGCATTGGATATAGAGGAGGAGGAGGATGGAGGAGAGAGCAGTGGTAGTGATGCCAAGCTTGATGATTATGACATGGAGGACTCTAGAATCTAGAATCTAGTATCTAGATGGTTGATGCTCGAATGATTAATCATTGATGAACTATGTAGTATGGATGCCATTTCTATCTATATTGATGTACAAATATACATGTTTTCATATACTCTGCAGCTAATTTGCCCCTCTACATATTTTTTTGAGAATAAATGCAATATATATAAAAAATTATATATATATAACAGACGCTTCGCTTCCGAGGATTTTTGGAAAATGACGCTTCCGACGCTCCCGCTTTTGGCAACATTGGTTGTAACATTGATGATAAATTGTTTTTGCTCATTGTGAAGCTTCTTTAAAAGCATTAATTGTGAAGTAACATATTGTGATTATTGTTATTGTACATCATTGATTTGCTTCATCAGTATTATCAGCCAATTGTTTTATATCAGAAAGTCCTTGATTATATGAAGTACTAACCAACAAGTGATCTTGCAAATATATAGTTTTCTTGTTGCTTTGTTCCGGGCAGGTACACTTCTGTTTAGCCGAACTTTCTAATCGGTGGTGACTTGTGAGCGGGAAACTTTTACTTATCCATAAGCCTTTACCTTCTCAAAACCCCAGGTCACCGTGGACGTCTCCCCTGGGCCTACCACCCTAAATAGAAAGAGATACCCTGTTGAGGTGACAGTGATAGGGTAGTCTCTTGTTGCGTCAGTTTGTCTTCTTTACCTTTCCTTTATCGTTCAAAGTACAAACTGTGTAATAACATTTTGGCGCCGTTGTCGGGGAACACTGAGTCAATTCTCCTAAAAGACGACACTTTTTTGGTAAGCCTTTCCTCAAGAGTCTTTATCTTACAAAGCTTACGTGGCGACTCCACTAAGGATGATTCTCTTATTTCTTTGATAATTTCAAGAAAATTATCTGGCGACTCCACTAATGACGAAGCCAACAATGACTTCTCAATGGGACTCGGGGAACTTCAAACCCCTAGACATGAGTAAATCCCGGGATACCCCCGATGAATGCCCCCGAAGTACGAAAAGTGGCTCCCTAGATTCACTGGTAGTGATGGGGAAAGAGTCGACTATCACATGAGTGATTTTTGGGCTTTCTTTCAACTCCATCCTATCAGTGATGATGCTGAAGATTTGGTGATGAAACTTTTTCTTCTACTCTTCATGGGAATGCTAGAAAATGGTATGATGATCTTCCTCTTGCTAGCATCACTTCTATGGACCAGTTAGAAGAAACCTTTCTCAAAAGTTGGGGCTTGAAATTGGAAGATATCCAAATGTTACTAAAAGAACTCGAGTATGCAAAACAAACTGAAAATGAGACTGTCAGGGATTTCCGGGATAGGTTTAACAGATTGCTATAGCAGATTCCTGGAAACCATCATCCTGAAGACAAGTACCTTCTGTATCTCTTTACTAATGCACTCTTGGTACATCTAGGGTTCCTCCTAAGTAAGAAGAGGCCAAAAACACTCAACGAAGCTTATAACATGGCCATGCGAATCGAGGTAAATCTCTCCTTGTCCAAGGGGAAACACATTTTTTCCCTAGGGACCAAAATCAGTGACCCTAAAAGTACCCCAGACAATCTTGGTTTGGAAAGATTAGTTTCCCTTAAAACTTTTACTGTTGATTTCCAAAAAGAAGGGGAACAAACCATCGACCAACAAGAGGTTGAGGAGAAGGATCCTGAAGGTGTTTTCCAATCCCATGATGAAGAGCAAAAGCCTGAAGACATCAAGCACAATAATGAAGTGATTAACAAGAACCCACTATTCAACAAGAACCCAATAATGAAGTAATTAACAAGAACCTACTATTCAACAATGACTCGTTATCAATGGACCCACAAACAACCTTTAGATCTAGTGTCCAAACAGTAGCATTTGTTCTAAAGTCTAATAGTCAAAGCTTCAAAAGATGAGGATAAATCCTTGACATGTTGAAAACGAGGAGAGGGTTAAATATCTAGTCATCATAAATAATAAGTGTAATTATGATGCTAAACATAGAGTTTATCCTATTAAACAATATGATTAGTTATCAGGCTTAGTTGCATTACAAAAGGTTGAAAAATTATTACAAGAAATAATTATTGCAATTTGCATGTCATGTATGAAGTAGGAACTGGTGTTATGCAAGGGCCCCCTTAAATCCTCTATTCATTTTCATTGTGTTCAACTTGTACAATGGTCTTGATGATTCATAGGTCACTGGCCATGTTTGTTCATGTCATATGTTTGATCGCAGGATCACACATTTTCCTATCTTGACAACTCAAGTAAGCTCTAGTGTTAAAAAAATTGTACTCAAGATTCACTGAGTAGGTTCAATGACATCATAAGAAAATATGAAGTGCATGTTCATATCATATGTTTGATCGCAGGATCACACATTTTCCTATCTTGACAACTCAACTAAGCTCTAGTGTTAAAAAAATTGTACTCAAGATTCACTGAGTAGGTTCAATGACATCATAAGAAAATATGAAGTGCATGCTCAGAAGAAAAAGAAATCATAAGCATGATAAAGCCCATGCCTACATAGCCCAATGGGCTAATTTGAGTGGTCGAGTGCTTTGAGCTTCATGCAGGAGGTCTCGGGGTCGATCCCCGAGCTGGCTTCCTCTATCGCGTTCCTTGATCGATGTCCCTAATGGGACAGGCAACATAAGCATCAACGGGTTTCCACTGGATACCATCTGGGAAATGCAGGGAAGTGCTCAGGGGTTTCCAAGAAAAAAAACTCATGTCTGTTTCATAATCTCCAGACAAAAACTAATTAGGAGAATTATACAGACCTATAGAACAAAAAAATGGGACATGTCATCGAAGAAGAGTACCTTGGTTCATGGCGGCTTAAAACATACCTGCTAAATAATGTAGACATTAGTAATATTCATAAATCTGAAAGCCATCCAATGGATGGCTTCCTGCACAATGCAGATTTTGTTAATAGCCCTGCTGCAGGTCAAACTCCCAGGAAAATTCTGGAGTGTAAAATCAACTTCAATAAGATGCATAAATCTGCAACTATATGCTTGTTCACATTGCTACCTGTTCCTCAACTGTCGAAGTATGAAAAATTGATTGATATCGTTCAACGCTTGAATACTTCTTCAACAATTATTTCGAAGGTGAGAATTTATTTGTTTCTGGTCTACCCTAGGTAGACTTCCACTTGATTTGTAGGAAATTCTTCTACATAAAGCACGGCAATCTTAAAACATAAAAGTAATCATGTTTTTTTCCGAGCACAATAGTTGATGGGATCCAGTATCTTGGCAATGATGCCTTTATGAAGGAAGATATTGATAATGCATTGCGACTAACACAAAAATACTTTCTTGATAATTAAATATCAACAATATGAAAGCAATTAAATACTTTGCTATACCTTATTATACAAGAGATACAAGAGATATAACTCGACAATTTGTTCAAACAAGGCAGAAAAATCTGCAACACACCTCAGCTGCTTTCCGGGACGATGAATCTGAGAGGTTCGATGCTAGACTTGTAGCCAACTTTGTAGGTATAAACCATTTCTCTTTCATACCCTGTGAATTGACAGATCCAACCCTAGTAAGCATTTTTGATAATCCATTAATAACCATCACAAACCTTCAATCTGACATGATCCTTTTTTTCCCTTATCCACAAACACAGTTTTACATGAAATTTTGATTCAACACTGAACAGATTTGGATACCTGCTGAAATCGCACTAAGCCAAGTACAGCAAGTTCCTCCACAGCCTTAAGTTGCATCCTTGTGAGTGTATTCACATTATAAGCCTGTATTGATGGTGTGCAAATGGCGTAAGGGTTCATTATAAATAGGAATTTTCAAGCCATACAAGAACACACAAGAAGTATTGGCAAATTCCCAGAAAATGTAGGTATTAAATGTTCTTGTAATATACTTTTTAATAAATTTGAAGCTACTAAAAGCAACAACTGATCTGATTCCAAGATGCAAAATAGAGGATAACTTAAATAGATTTAACCGATTAAGTTATGCACATGGAAACATGAACAAATGATGGCAAAGAATGAAAAAGATGCACAAAAAGCAAATTAGAATGTAACACTGTTTGTACTACTGTGCAAATGTCATATAAAATGCTCCATGATTGAGAGCATGAGAAAGAAAAGATGACTAACTATCCCATGCTCTATGCTCTGTATCATACATAGTCTACATCAGTGTTATCGGAACCGGATGGTTCCAGTTCAGATTTGTTTGGGCCGAAACCGGACCGGCTCTAGTAAAAAACCCCAAAACAATAAAATAAACAAAAAGAAAGGGTGCCCCCTATTACCCCCCAGCCTATGGCTAACTAAGGAGATGATGTCATGTGCCATGAAGATATGTACCTGATGGTGCACCCAAGTTGAAGACTTACTGTTTCTACAAGGCAATTTTGCCCCCGACACTTCTTTTTGTAACTGGAATTTCCGCTCCCCTGTGTGGGATAATAATGTAATGGGTCTACATGGATCATATTGTAGGTTAGTTGCCTAGGACTTTATCATTAGGGAAGTCCTTGTTGAAATATTGTAACTGCAAAGAGTATACTATTATTATTGATGTATTATTCATTAGATCAATCCCCTTTTGCGGATTGATCATGTCGGGTATTGTAAATGACCAAATCCCCTTTTGCGGATTGGTTAAACCCTAATTGTAAAAGGCAGAATGAGAAGTCGGCCCCCAGATTAATTAAAGGTGGTTATAACCACCCAGAATGAGAAGTCGGCCCTGCCAGTGAAAAGACACTTCTGTTCACACCTGCCAGATTGTATAAATAAGAGAGGCTAGCGCCTCATTTGGACACACACTCACTTGTTCATCAGAGCACAAGTTTGGAGCTGCAATTGGAGAAGAAAGAAGAGAGAGAGGCACATTCATGGGAAAGGACTTTCTGTATTGTTTGAGTTATCTCTTGGCATTGTATTAGCTATCTATATTAAGGAAGTTTTCGCTGGGTTTTCTCCCCCATGAGGGTTTCCCAGGATAAATGATGTGTCTCTTGTGATTGTGTATTTCTCAGTGATCCTATCTATGCTATGGGTATCTAGTAATTTGAAAATAAACTTAATAATAGCTTAAACCTTAACATGGTATCAGAGCTAAGCTGAAGAGAGCATCTTTCACAAGAAGTACCAGAAGTACCAGAAAACCAGAAACACCAGTCCAGAAATCCACAGATCAAGTTTGGAGGGATAAAAGTTGGATTTTCTGAAATCTAAACACACCAGGCTACTCGCCTCAGCCAAGCGCACCCCCTGGTAAGTTCAAAATTCAATTCTGAGCAGTTTCATGTTTTGGTCATTTTCCTAGCTCCAGATAAAAGATGTCTGCAAGCACTAAGCTTGTTGACAAGCTAGAAGGTGTGGAAAACTTTCGTGCCTAGAAGTATAGGATTGGACTCATTCATGAAGAGAATGACCTAGCAAGATTCGTCAAAGAAGAAGTACCAGAACCCGTCGATGCTGCAAATAAAGAAAAACACCAAAAGGACATAATTAGGGCCAAAAGAATCATTGCGGATTCTATCAAAGATCACTTGATTCCTTAAGTGTCTTCAAAGAAGACTCCAAAAGAAATGTTTGAGGCCCTAACTAGATTATATGAAGGAAAGAACATAAACCGGAAGATGAATCTAAGAACTCAACTCAAGAATACAAGGATGCAGAAAGGAGAATCGATCAAGGAATATTTCTCCAGAATATCTCAATTCAAAGAATAGCTAGAAGCAATTGGAGATACTATAGATGAAGACGAACTCATAATGACAGCCCTTAATGGTCTCACAAGACCATGGGATGCATTCATCCAAACTGATTGTGCCAAAACGGAGAAACTAAAATTTGACAGTCTTTGGGAAGAATGTATTCAAGAAGAATCAAGAGTAGCTAACCGAGAATCTTTACTATCAAGAGACGAAGATCGAGCCCTAGCTACTCATACTAAAGGAGGAAGAAAGAAGTCTTACTTCCAGAAAGAAACTCGTAAAGAGTCTCGCCACCAAAACAAATTCATACATAAAGAATCTCAACCAAAGAGATTCCAGAAGAAAGGACAAAGAAAAGAAAGAGACTTATCATCTTATCAATGCTATCATTGTGACAAGATGGGACATATTGCAAGACATTGTCCATCTAGACGAGAAAAATACAAGAGGAAAAACAAGCAGCATCATGCCCATGCAATTGAAGATGAAGAGCCACACACGAAGATGATAAAAGAACGAATTGAAGACTATGTCTTAATCTCGGCCCTCTCAGGATCAGTATCACCTGGAGAGGACACTTGGCTCATTGATAGTGGTGCTTCCAAGCACATGACAGGTCAAAGAGATATTCTCTCTTGCCTTTCAGAAAAGAAGTTTTCTCGGAAAGTTACACTTGGAGATGATTATCAATACCCTATCAAGGGAGTAGGAGAATCAAACTACAAGCTGAATTCAGGGACTCCAATGAAGATGATGGATGTACTCTATGTACCAGGTTTAACAAAGAACCTACTCTCCATATCAGCTTTAGAAAAGAAAGGCTTCAGAATTGCCTTTATAGATGGAGAAGTTCTTATGTGGGCTAAAGGAAAAACCATGAAAGAAGCAATCGTCATTGGAAAAGAAGAAGGTGGCTTGTACAAGCTAAAGGGTCACTCGGAAGCAGCCATGACCCACGTCATTGAGAATCCATGTGAACTTTGGCATAGAAGATTAGCCCACATCAACTACACGGCATTACCGTATGTATGCAAGGCAGTCACAGGTCTACCAGAACTCAAGGTTGACCATGAAGGTGTGTGCAATGGATGTGCACAAGGGAAGAACATCAAGAACCCTTTTTCCGAAGAGAGACAGTAAAGCAGAAGGAGTCTTAGAACTCATTCACTCAGATGTGTGTAGCCCAATGCCATCATCCTCCATCAGTGGGTATGTATATTATGTATCTTTTATTGATGATTATTCTCGTAAAACCTGGGTTTACCTTTTGAAATCAAAAGATGAAGTGTTCAGTAAATTCAAGGAATTCAAAGCCTTGATAGAGAATCTTTCTGAAAGAAAGATTAGGATACTCAGGTCAGATAATGGAGGAGAATACACCTCAAAAGAATTTGTAAGCTTTTGTAAAGATGTCGGAATCAAGAGGGAGCTCACCACTCCCTACAATTCTCAACAAAATGGTGTAGCAGAAAGAAAGAACAGAACTATAATGGAAGCAATGAAGACCATGATTCATGATCAAGATCTTCCTATGTGCTTATCGGTAGAAGCAACAAAAATAGCAGTATGCACAAAATTGATTGTCCCATAGTGCACTTGGGTTTAAGACCCCTGAAGAGATGTTCTCCGGCAAGAAGCCAGAAGTAAGCCATCTCAAAATATTTGGCTGCACAGTATTTGTACATATTCCAAAAGAGAAGAGAACCAAGCTGGACCCTTCAAGAAAGAAGGAAATATTTGTTGGATACTGTGAGGTCTCCAAGGCCTTCAGAGTTTATATACCAGGTCACCATCATATTGAGATCAGCAGGGATGTGACCTTTGATGAAGATGCAGCACTCAAGAAATCAAGAAGATGCCAGCTTGAAGAAGTATATGAAGAGGAACCTGTAGCTCCTAGAGTTGCAGAACCAGTGAAGGAAGTCATGGCTTCCCCTGATGAGGAAATTCTAGAAGATCATGACATAGTAGAATTTCAAGAACCTCCCCAGATGACGATCTCCCATAAGAGAAAGCTTGCTTGGGCTAGGGAGCTTATTCAAGATGGAGAGAAGTATGGTGTTCCCGAAGGAACCACGAGACAAGTGAAGAGACCTAAGACATTCTCCAGTTATATGGCTTTGATGTGTGATCTCTTAGAGAAGGAGCCTACCTGCTTTGAAGAAGCCATTCAGAAGAAAGAATGGGCAGATGCCATGACAGAAGAATACCAATCCATCAT
>ML777794.1:133207-145205 GCA_009831015.1 Picea engelmannii
CATCCGAAATGAAAGAAACCTAATGCATACATAAGAAGGTTATAATGATCAAATATGACACATACCATGATACCTCGGACCAATTACCTCATGGAGCAAGAGTCCTCTCCGATGCAAGCCCAGGCCTGTAGTGATGGAAGCTGATACTGCTGACAGGACAAGTCAAGTTGAGAAGAAGAAAGATGGGCCCTCCAGGGCCATGCTCAAGTCACTCCTGCTCTCGGTACTCCATGTCTGGGACCATGTGGGCCTCGAGACATGATCTCCTAGTTATCCCTAGATATCGGGGATAACAGTACCTTAAGGGTACATTAGATTGTGGTCTCAGTTATGATGGAGATCATGACTTCAAACTGAGTGGGTACACTGATTCAGATTGGACTGGAAGTGTCTCTGACAAGAAGAGCACTTCGGGATGTTGTTTCAGTTTGGGGTCAGCCATGATCTCATGGCAGAGTAAGAAGCAATCAAGCATTGCTCTCAGCACAGCGGAAGTACAATACATTGTTGCGTGTTCTGCCAGTTGTGAAGCCATATGGCTTCGGAAGCTGTTGACAGGTCTATTCGACCTAGAGATGGAAGCAACCATGATCCTATGTGATAACCAGAGCTACATAAAGATGACAGAGAATCCTGTATTTCATGACAAGTCAAAACACATAGAGATCCGATATCACTACATCTGTGACATGGTGCAGAGAGGAGCCATAGCTCCAATATGTTAGCACAGATGAACAGGTTGTTGATGTGTTGACCAAGCCTCTATCTCATGTAAAGTTTGAGCACTTTCGAGATAAGCTAAGGACCTCCCTCAAAAGGGGGAGTAGTGGTGTGTTGATGTTGCCAGCCTAGTGCTACGATGCTAGCTTAATTGATGTGATGATGTGCCAGCTTAATTGTTGTGATGATGTGCCAGCCTCATGCTGTGATGATGTGACCAGCCTTGTGTTGTGATGATGATTCATTAGTTTTATACTAATCCATGTTGATGTAGATGATGATGGCATTCCATCTATTTGTTGAGAATGACGATATTGATGATGAGAAAAACTTCTGATGATTTATAGATACGCCAGTCAGTGTTCCAAGATGTTGATGATGTTGTCCTCTCTCTCGCCTAATGTTGTTGTAGAATACCCTTCTTGTTAAGGGGGAGTGTTGAAATATTGTAACCGCAAAGAGTATTCTATTATTAGTGATGCATTATTCATTAGATCGATCCCTTTTGCGGATTGATCATGTCAGATATTGTAAATGACCAAATCCCCTTTTGTGGATTGGTCAAACCCTAATTGTAATAGGCAGAATGAGAAGTCGCCCCCCAGATTAATTAAAGGTGGTTATAACCACCCAGAATGAGAAGTCGGCCCTGCCAGTGAAAAGACACTTCCGTTCACACCTACCAGATTGTATAAATAAGAGAGGCTAGCGCTTCATTTGGACACACACTCACTTGTTCATCAGAGCACAAGTTTGGATCTGTAGTTGGAGAAGAAAGAAGAGAGAGAGAGGCGCATTCTTTGGAGAGGACTTTCTGTATTATTTGAATTATCTCTTGGCATTGTATTGGCTATCTATATTAAGGAAGTTTTTGTTGGGTTTTCTCCCCCATGAGGGTTTCCCAGGATAAATGATGTGTCTCTTGTGATTGGTATTTCTCAGTGATCCTATCTATGCTATGGTTATCTAGTAATTTGAAAAGAAATCTAATAATAGCTTAAACCTTAACCAGGACTTAGTAGTCTATTTGTTCCCGTAGACTATAGTCAGGCACAAACAGGGAACAACAGGAAAAATAAGAAAAATTTGGTGGCTAAATGATGAATTAAGCCAAAAAGCAGAAGAAAAGTCATTTAAGCCTAAGTCAACGGAGAAATAGAATGAAAAGGTGTTGAGGGGGGACTTAATTAATTAATTACTCACCTTGGGAGGAAAAGCACCTAGCTTAAGTGATGTCAATGGTGAATTAGATTGGGAGGAGTATAAAGGGAGGAATTTGATGTTATGATTTGATGTTGAGATATTTGCAGAGGAGGAAATCGACCCCCTTGTTGTTTTGTGGATTTTTGGAGGAAACCACCACCATTGATTGGTTTTGGTGTTGAGAGAAACACCTTAGCCTATCGGAGATACCATCCATGTATTTCACCATGCATTTCAGGAGATCCAGTTTAGTGATTGTGCAGCTCAGCCAGTGAGGGCATAAGGGTTAAAGAGAGGGTTTGTGTGGCCACAGTAGACAGAGGAGTATTTTGCAGATTCCTTCCGACCCATTTGAGAGCTAGCCAGGGTGCATCTTTTGAGCCACCAGTTGTCAGTTTCCAACGGTGGAATCTCCCTAAGCACAGCAAACAATCAGAAAGTGCGCAGCTCTTGAGGAAGCACATTTGGGGTTCCAAGGGGTATTCCAGGGCAGATCCGAGGAACCCCTTCCGACCCATTACAAAGTAGGCCAGGACAATCATTTCGAGACACATATCGTCAGATTCCACCAAAGGGATCACTAGGGCACACTCTCATAGCCCAGGAGGTGCGCAAACCCCCAGGGGGTGACATCCAGAGCTTCAAAGGTCGGATCTTCAGTCCAACAGTTACCAGGATCAGCCTAGAGGCCAGGGCGCTCCTTTTGAGATAGTTTCCAGTCCATTTCGACAAGTATCACCATCAAGGCGAGTTTTCAGGTATCTGCAGCAGTTGTCGTGAGCTTCTGGACTGCGTTTTGTCGATCTATCCGTGCATGCACAGATCAGCCTTCATTCTTTTGATCACGGGTATTTCTTGTTAGTTGATTTGTATTCCACTAACGATCCATGAGATCCAACTGATGACTAGTATATCTGCTTCCAGCTTATTATTGTATTTCCTGCTTTTTCCTCATTATATATATCAGTGAGTTGTGTTGTCCTTCCTTTCACATGCAATATCTTTATACTGCTAAAACACTAAATGAATGAAACACACATGCGAAAATAACCAAGCATGTTCACACATTAACTCAAACGCATCCAGAAACCCCCAGAGTATCAGATCCGAGTGATAAAACAGTAGTTCATCAAGAGATATCTGGATCAGCTGGATCAGGGATATTTCAGTTGACTGTGCCTTATTTTCCTCAGAAGAATGGGGTTGCAGAAAGAAAGAACGAGACAATTTGTTAAGCAGCCAGACCCATGATGTATGATCGAAATCTTTCGTTGTTTGTTTGGGCCGAAGTTGCAAGCACTACAGTCTATATTCAGAACATGTGTCCTCATAAATCCCTATAAGACAAAAATCCAGAAGAAGTCTTCACCGGTAAGAAGCCTTTAGTTGACCATTTGAGAATCTTTGGCAGTCATGTCTACATTCATATACCAAAATAAAAGAGGACTAAGTTAGAGCCCTCTGGAAAGAAAGACACTTTTGTGGGATACAGTGAGACCTCAAAAGCATATAGAATCTATGTACCTAGAAAAAAGTTCATTGAGGTCAATAGAGACGTGACCTTCCATGAGGAAGCAGCCTTTTATCGTTCCAAAGAAATTCCATGTGATACAGAGGAGCAGGATGCTCCATCTCCAAAACCTTCAGATTCACCACTTCCAGATGAGCAATTCACTGTGAAAACCAGAGTTGTATAAAGCTCTCCAAGAATCCTGTGTTTCATGACAGATCGAAACACATTGAGATGAGATATCACTATGTTCGGGACAGGTGCAGAAGAACATTCTCAGTATTCAGTATGTTCCGATGGCGGAACAAACTGCAGATATTTTGACCAAGCCTCTGTTGTTGACAAAGTTTGAGTACTTTCGAGACAAGCTTGGTGTTGTTGAGAATGCCTCTCTTGCTGAGAGGGACTGCTAAATTTAAGCAGCTGCAAGAGCCATTCTCCGGGAGGATGGTATAAGACCCTAGTTGAGATCTAGGGCCCCCAGTGCACTCGTGGGGTTCTTAGTCTAGGACCAAGCAGTTAGAGCCATGGCAAAAGACCCTGGTGAGGGCCCCCAGTGTATTGTTGGGGTTCTTGTTCAAGGACCAAGCAGTTTGATGATGTAAGTCCCTAGATGTGTTCTAGGGCCTATGGATGTGTTCCAAGGAATCTTTGCTCGGTGCTTAGATTGATCCTTGGTTGTGTAAATTGGTGGATAAGACCCTAGTGGTGATCTAGGGCCCCAGATGTGTTATGGGTATCCTAGTCAAGGACCAGGTGGTTCTTGGTTAAATGCCAAGACGAGATGATGTGTGATCTTCTTCTCTCATGGGATGGTCCATGAGACCTCGAAGCAGATAAGAAGGACATGATCACATCAGTGACATTCCTCTTACGTTGGGATGATAAAATCTTATAAGTTATCATGAGACTTATGTGGACATCTTTCCATTGAAGAAGACCCCTTTGACTTTGTCTTGTTGCCTTCCCTTGCTTGGGCCACGTCCTTCTTAATGTTTATTGTGGTGTTGGTCTTTTTCTAGTCACTTTCTAATTAATTAAAATATTAATTATTTTTATTTTTGTCTTTAATTGGGTTTTAATTAACCCTAAAAGGTAGGGCTAATTTAATTAACCCTAATCTCCTTCCTAAACTATAAAAAGAACCTCCCCCTCACTCATTCTTCCTCCCACACTTCTCTTGGTCTGATTTTGTTGCAGCTACTCTTGTTCAATTTTGATTTTTGAGTGCGGCCTCCTTGGAGTATTCTTCTCTTGTTGTTTTGAGGTACGACCTTCTTGGAGTATTTGTCTTTGCTGGTGTAGGGTACGGTTGCCCTAGTTTTTTGTCTCCTCTTGCTATGTTAAGGTGGTACGACCCTCTCTCTTGTTGGTTAAGGTGTCGCGACCTCCTCCTATCTCTTCTCCAAGCTACCGCGGGTTCCTCTTAGGCTATCGTTGGTGTTTCCTCTAGTTGTTGTTGGTTTCTCTTTGGTTGCCACTTGTGTCCTCCTTGTGTTGTTGTTGTCACCTGTTAATTGTAGCCTCTAGGGCCTGTTATGCCCTAGCCTAGGGATAACTAAAGAGATTATGTCTAGAGGCCCACAGGTCCTAGACATGGAGTACCGAGAGCCAGATCGACTTGAGCATAGCCCTGGAGAGCCCATCCTTTCATTCTTCAGCGCGTCCACTTTGTCAGCAACAGCAGCATCCATCGCATCGGCCTGGTCCTGCAGCAGAAATGGATCTTGCTCCATGAGGTAATGAGTCTGGGTATCATGGTATGTGTCACTCTGATCCCCAAAACCTTTGAATATGTGCATTTAATTCTTTTGCTTCTAACATGTGCTTGGACCTTATGCTTTTCCACTTGACCACACCTGGGGGGAATGACAGGATGCCCTAGTAAGTTGGTACCCATAGAGTTTGAGTTGCCACTGGGGGGATTCATGAAAGGACATCGTTCGCTCCCACCATACTTACCACTTTTCATCTTTCTCCCGCTCATCCATCCCATTACACTGGTCCGGGCATTCGGTTGGCCAAATATCTAAGGGTTGTACCTTACCTTGTGGGAAGAAGGGGCTAAAGGCCCAGAGGGTAAAAGTAGCTAGTAAAAGATAAAAGCCAAAAGAATGAAACCTTGAGATGCTTCGCCCAGGGATCCCTGAGAAAGCAATAAAAAGCTTCTCAGCAAGAAATAGAGGGACCCATAAAAAATAATAAATCAAGACCTAGTTAGAGGATAGGGGGTCTCATCACAAGCCAACCTATTAGGTCCATGGGCATGTAGCGGTATGACACTACCGACAGTTGGTCACCACGCCAGGGTAGTGGCTCTTGGTGGCATAACCGAGAGAAAGGGGATCTCATCACGAGCCAACCTTCTCATTTCCGTGAAATGCTTGTGAGTAACATTGCCACCACTGGTCACCACGCTAGGGCAGTGTCCCCTAACTAGCCTCTTGAAAGAAAAAGCAATAAAAATAAAAGATAAAAGGCATGAATGGGCTTGGAAACATTTCCATCCATGACAAGGTGCAGCTCACCCTCATCAGAGGCACCCACAGGTAAGCTATACATTTCCCTGCTATCACTGCACCCCTTGCCCAGACATCCCTTACCACCTCATCCACTCACATGGCCTAGATTTGACTTCTCTCGGGAACATCCCACATCCAATGAGCATTAGCCCAATAGGACGTCCTAGAGTCCCCTCCAAACTTGGCTTGCAAATTAGCATAATGGCTTTAAGCACTTGTCCGAGTAAAAGGGATTCCATGCACATGTTTAATAACTTGATGATTAGATGTGATTGACATTGCTATGATCCATGTGACTTATGAGCCCATGGAGGGCGTATCTATTGATGTTGCAGGGCCACACCCGATGGACAGGAACACATGGGGAGATGATTAGTTCGGACCTCCATGGGGCTAAAATCGCATAGTGTCTTTGAGCAATTAATTGTTTGATATACTGATCTTTGTTGCACATGCTTAGATGGCTTATTTATTGATTGGATTCACTTATCATGATGTTATGACTTGAGATCCTTGAAGGGCGTGCTCATTTGTCTTTGCAGGACCTAGTTGGTGGACAATTTTGGGAGAACAAGCCTAGCTTGGGCTTCCATGGGGCTACAAGCCCACAGGTTAGATGCCAGGGGCCCGCATGCCGGATTAGAGAGATCAAACTTGGAAGCCCTTGATGATGACTTGGACGACATAGTCCAGCCCTCACTTGCCAAACGATTTGCCCAGGAGGGGCAAAACGTCCTATTTTTTAGCTTGACGTCATGCTTGGGGGGCTAAGGCATGGTGGTGACGTGCCACTCATTTGACACATGGACGTTTTGAGGAGAAGAGGGTCTTCGCCATGATGAGAGTGCTTAGATGCTTGACATGTGGCCTTTGGAGGCCTACCCATGCTTCTCCAACACCAACGACTTCCTCAAAGTGGAAAAACGTCTCCTAAAGGGGAGACTTCCTTATAAAATTAGGGTTTTCTTATGTGCAAAAGTGAATTTTAAATGAATTACTTTGTAAAAGGGGGCAAGATTAGGGTTGTTGACCCCTAATTTTGTGTTTTACCCCTTAATTTGAGGATAAGTTACCTTGGTGACATTTTTATAAATAAGAGATCATAAGATCTCATTTTTAATATAACTCTCCCTCATTGTGAGTGGACTTGATCTGAAATTTTCGCTATACTTGGCTCTTTTATCTCTTGTGCACTTGTTTATGGCTATATTGATGAATGGTTGATGGAGGAAGTCTAGCGCTAGCCTTGGATGATGTTTTCTAGCTCTTATGGTGGATTATCTTGGCATTTCTCTTGATCTTGGTATGGTCTTTTACTATTATGCTATCATTTTTTCAAGTCAAGTATTGTTATGCTAGGTGCTAGGTGGGAAGTATAAGGGCATACACGCCCACCATAGTCTTCATCATCTTATGCTTCATCTCATTGATTACACTAGGGTTTGTTAAGAGAAGTATAAGGTCATACACCCTCTTAGCTTAAACCCTAGCTAGAGAAACTTGCCTTGGAAAGTAAAAGGGCTTACACTCTAGGAGGTTGCTTCTCTAGCTCTTTGTTTATTTGACTCCATTAACCCAATAGTAAAGGCACTAGTCATACTTTTTTGCATTGGAGATATAAAATCATTGCCTTGGGAAACACAATTTGTGATCTTTTGAAAGGTTTATTGCTTGAAGTTGGTTTGCCTCATTGAGAGGAATCTTCCCCTACTAGGGCGTCCCCTCTCTCCTACTACTCTAATTGTTGTTACAAACTTTAACTTACAGCCATTAGGACTGCATAACCCTAGCTACTAACACTATCTTAACCCTAGACTAGCTCTCTAATTTTGCTCACTTACTCTACTAACTAGGGCACACCTTTTGGGCTAGTTCTTAGCACTTTGCCATGGTTAATTTTGTTGCTGCATGCCATTGAATGCTACAGCAATAAGGCTGCAATTTTCTACAGAAAACACATTGTTATAACAGCTTGCTTTATTTAGCCTTAAAGTGTCATTTTTCAGTCATACTTGATTACCATACTCATTGATAATATTGTTGATTGATCTTATGTTTTACATGCTGATTTGAATGTCTTACTTGTTGATATAAACTGTCATCTATTGCTGCAAATTAGGAACAGCAAGCTTAACTTGTTGATCCATACTAACATATATCATTGCAAGTTGGATTTTCTTGTGTCTTGGGCAGGTATAATCATCTGGAGAAATACTATACCTTTGGGGCAACAATCACTTGACTCACAAAGCATCTCTTCCCACCTTTCACTCCACTTAGACTTGACCTCTAGGGACTTCACTTCCATCTCTATCCATATCCATCTCAATCCCCCTAGGGTCACCGGGATCACCTCCCAAGAGTGACCTAGTCACCCTTGAAGTGCGTGTTGGACAACTGAGAAGGGGGGGTGAATCAGTTGTTACTATGCTTAAATAATTTTGCCCATTTTAAACTCTTTACTGAACACATAATGACAATCACCATGATGCTGAGAAATAAACAATAGAATGTTAAACATCAATCACACACATGAAATATACAGAGACAGATATTTCCTGAGGAAACCCATAAAGGGTAAAAACCTCTTCTTCTTGATATGATAACTAATCTTTACATTTTGTACATTATCATACTTATCAGTTCCAACTCATTGTGAGGCTACCACCTCTGTCTTGCAAGCTACAACTTGCTAAGAGCACGAACTCTCTAGTTTCTCTAAACCCACTAGAAGGAAGCACCAACTCCCTGAGTGTTCCAGCACCAACTGGATGGAAGCACCAACTTCCAGTCACACAAGCATCAACCTGTATAACAGAGAACAGTAGTTCTCCCTTGCACCACCCTGCCACCCTGGTTTTTCTAGCTGCAACCAGATGGGAGCTACAACTCCCTGTGTTCAAGCACCCACTTGAAACTCTGAGGACAACAGTCCTCCCTAGCACCTCCCTACCACCCTGATTATAAATCTTTGCTACTGAAACTTATTACAGTGATACAATGTTCATCAATGGCTTACCAGTCTCATCATTGTTCTGCTACACTGCTCTGCTCTGCCTGCATCAGTGTCTCTCTGCCATAGTTTTAAAAACCGAAACTGGTACCAGAACCGGTCAAGGGTCCAACCTAAACTGGAACCGGAACCGATAATGAACCGGTTTTTTAAAAAATACATAAAATATTTAAATTTTAACGAAAAAATATATTTTTAAGATTTCAAATCATGTTTCCAAAGCATTAGAGACAATTAGAGACAACATATCCAAAATATGCTCATGAATATATCAAAACGACGTGCAATACATATTTAGAGATCGGAACATAAATACATAATCAAGGAGGCTCTAAATGGCCTCTACAACATCAAATAACATACTAAGTTAGAGTCATTGATACTATAGGTGGGAATGCCAATGAAAAATACAAAATAGCCAAGGGTAGATACTAGAACCGTAGATGGAAGAATCTCATAGCTCATGAGTCGTGACTGTTAGTTGTCCTCCATGTCATAATCATCAAGATTGGCATCACTACCACTGCTCTCTCCTCCATCCTCCCCCTCCTCCCCTATATCCAATGCAATTCGTGCATTTTTTTATTTGGACTCTAGAGGATGACCCCTCAAGAGGATCACCATCATCAAAAGTGATCGGCTCTAGCACTAGTTCATTAAGATTCAAGTTGGCTAATGCCAACTCAACACTATCATTCAAACCATTATCATCAAAAAACACATCCCACATCTTTGTCTTTTCCTTCAACCACTCTTGTCTCTGCCTGTAATATGTATATAAGAAGGAGGTTGGTGTGCACATACACCACTCAGTCACCTGACACAATGACAAAGAGAAGAGTTCAATAGAAGAGTTTATACTTGAGTGAAGGGTACATTTTTACTGGGGTCGTGACAAAAGAGTTCAACAATCAATGCCACCAACATCGAGGTACATAAACGGCTTGGTTCTCTTGATTAAATGCCAGTTCCATACCCTCATACATGATAGAATCTAGTGGAAACATTGCAATCTTGCCAATCTTGAAATCTTGAAAACTGTTGAGTCTGCTGAATTTTGAATGAGACATAAAATTTTGAATTTTGAATTTTCTCCATATG
This sequence comes from Picea engelmannii, assembly GCA_009831015.1. Taxonomy (NCBI): domain Eukaryota; kingdom Viridiplantae; phylum Streptophyta; class Pinopsida; order Pinales; family Pinaceae; genus Picea; species Picea engelmannii. Next base: position 143,277 of record ML777794.1, read on the forward strand.
ACGTCCAATGAGGTTGGAACCACTCTCAAACATCCTGAAACAATTAATGGTAATGTTAAAAATTTAAGTAAAAGGATGAAAATAAAAGATAAAGGAGAATGTCACTTTATCATTACAATTAATTACTAAGGTGGGTGAAATGGAGGGGGTGGGGACCTCTTTAAATAGCATTAATAAGGCAAAATAACCCTCATCTACACACCAAAACACCTTACAACTCCAACTTGCATGAGAAAACATGAGCCAAGTACTTGTTTGTTACTTAGGTTTTAGGTTTTAGGGGGTTTTAGGTTTTAGGGACCAAACTGGTCGGTTTGATCATAAACCGGCCGGTTTGGTCATAAACCGGCCGACTGGTTCGGTTTATTGGCCGATTTGAACCAGTCGACCATCAAACCGATCAAACCGGCCGGTTCCGATTCCGGTTCGACCGGTTTTTAAAACACTGCGAGTCTCTGCTCGCGTCTTTGAGCTTTCTGATCTTTTGCTCTGTCTGTGCATGCGCACCTCGACTTGCACTTCTTCTCTCAGATATGCATCTCTATTCCTCGCTTCTTCTGCGCTTCACCTCCTGCACAGCATGCTTCTACACACATGCATCACACACAATCGCCGCACCCATCTCCTCTTTGTTCTGCGTTTTTATATTCTCTATGCACCTTCTGCCCTCTCATGTGCAATGCCTCTGAATGCTCTTTTCAGTGACACTATTTTTCCCCAATAGATTCTTCACTGTAGCTCTACCTCACACCCCCATAGCTCCACTGCAACATCGCATCCCTTCACTAATCAGCATGCCTTTCTCACATCGAGACATCTCATGATCATCATGGAAACTCTTCATCTTCTCTGGTAGTTCTGTTGCCTGTGAGTTCATCATCAATGGCCCTTACCTCGAGACTCTTCGTCTCCTCTGGAAGTCACCCTACAGCTCCTCGAATTCTCTGGCAGATGCAATCACTTCGTTCTGGCAGTTACTGAGAGAACCTCCGCGCGTTCATGTGTTTGGCGCCTTTTCCCTTTCTGAGAAATCTACACAGTGGGCGCTAGCTCTTCTGATTAAGCCCCTTCCTTTCACATGACCATCGGCGCTGACCAAGCGCTTATTCAAAAGGGCGCTTTGCACTTTCGCATTTCGTGAGTTTGTTGCAAGTCACTCTGACTCTTCCAACTCCCGATCACGAAATAGAACCTAGCTACGCTAGCTCTTTCCCCTCACGTGACCGCCAGCGGTAACCACCAGCTACGCCAACAGGCGCTTCGTGACTTCGTATTTCGGGGATTATGTCGTGAGTCTTGTTATCCCCGATATCTAGGGATAACTAGGAGATCATGTCTCGAGGCCCACATGGTCCTAGACATGGAGTACCGAGAGTGAGATTGACTTGAGCATGGCCCTGGAGGGCCCATCTTTCTTCTTCTCAGCCAGACTTGTCCTGTCAGCCGTAGCAGCATCCGTCACTATCGGCCTGGGTTTGCATCGGAGAGGACTCTTGCTCCATGAGGAAATTGGTCCGAGGTATCATGGCATGTGTTATATTTGATCATTATAACCTTCTAATATATGCACTAGGTTCCTTTCATTTCTGATGACTGCTCGGATCTTACACTAATTCACTTGACCATTGTTGGGGTAATTGATTGGGTGGCCTAGCAAGCTGGTATTCATGGGTTTTGGTTGGCCACCAAGGGGGATTTGCAGAGCCATCGTCCGCTCCCACCATCTTATCATTTTTACATCTTATACCCCGCTCATCCATCCCATTCCCCTAGTCTGGCCATTAGCATGACCTTTCAGGGTACATTTTGTCTTGTGGGAAGAAGGGGCTAAAGGCCCAGGGGGTAAAAGCAGCTGGTAAAAGATAAAAGCCATAGGAAATAAAACCTAGAGATGCTTCGCCCAGGGGATCCCCGAGAAGGCAATAAAAA
>ML777794.1:153458-175069 GCA_009831015.1 Picea engelmannii
GTCTAACAACTAGGTCAGAAGCAAGGTATACATCATCTTGCTTTACATCTAACAACTAGGTCAGAAGCAAGGAACACATCATCTTGCTTTACGTCTAACAACTAGGTCAGAAGCAAGGAGTCATCTTGCTTTACGTCTAACAGTGAGGTCAGAAGCAAGGAGTCATCTTGCTTTACGTCTAACAACGAAGTCAGAAGCAAGGAACACACACATCATCTTGCTTTACGTCTAACAGCGAGGTCAGAAGCAAGGAATCATCTTGCTTTACGTCTAACAGCAAGGTCAGAAGCAAGGAACACACACATCATCTTGCTTTACGTCTAACAGCGAGGTCAGAAGCAAGGAATCATCTTGATTTACGTCTAACAGTGAGGTCAGAAGCAAGGAACACACACATCATCTTGCTTTACGTCTAACAAGGAGGTAAGAAGCAACGAATCATCTTGCTTTACGTCTAATAGCGAGGTCATAAGCAAGGAACACATATACTCCCCCTTTTAGGGAGGGTTCTTTCGAACTATACCAAGCTTATCTCGAAAGTGTTCAAACTTTACACGAGATAGAGGTTTGGTCAACACATCAGCAACCTGTTCATCCGTGCTAACATATGGGAGCTTCAAGGCTCCTCTCTGCACCATTTCACGGATGTAATGATAGCGAATCTATATGTACTTCGACCTGTCATGGAATACAGGATTCTCTATCATCTTTATGCAGCTCTGGTTGTCACATAGGATCGTGGTTGCTTCCATCTCTAGGTCAAATAGACCGGTCAGCAACTTTCGAAGCCATATAGCTTCGCAGCTAGCAGAACATGCGGCAATGTACTCTGCTTTTGCTGTGCTGAGAGCAATACTGGATTGCTTCCTACTCTGCGACGAAATCATGGTTGATCCCAAACTGAAACAGCATCTGGAAGTGCTTTTTCTGTCAGCAACGCTTCCTGCCCAATCTGAATCAGTGTATCCACTCAATGTGAAATTGTGATCTCCGTCATAACTGAGACCACAATCTAATGTACATTTAAGGTACCTCGTCACATGTTTTGCAGCCAATAGGTGAACAGGTCTGGGTTCTACCAGAAACTGACTCAAGGTGTTCACGGCAAAACAAATGTCTGGTCTGGTGTTCGTCAGGTACATCAGCGATCCAATAATCTGTTTGTACAGTGTGGCATCTATCAAGTCTGACGAAGTATCGACTAGTAGCTTCAGCTTCGCTTCCATGGGTGTATTCATGGGCTTGCATTCCAGCATGTCGAATCTCTTTAAGATTTTGACCATGTACTTCCCTTGGTTAAGGAAGATCCTCTCAGGACTCTGCCATACCTCAAGACCTAAGAAGTAATGCATTAGGCCAAGGTCTTTCATTTCAACTTTCGAGGCAAGTCTCCTTTTACATTCAGCGATGAGCTTCTCTTCTCCAGTTAAGAATAAGTCATCCACGTATAGCAGTAAGATTACTGGCTCATTATTCATAATTTTGAAGTAGAGATTTGAGTCTGCTTTACTCTTGGTAAAGCCTAAGCTCGTCAAGAAACTGTCTATACGGCCATACCAAGCTCTAGGAGCTTGCTTCAATCCGTATAAGGCTTTCTTCAATCTGCAGACATGAGACTTCCTGTCTTCAACCTCAAATCCTTGAGGTTGCTCTATATACACTTCCTCTTCGATGACACCGTTTAGGAAAGTTGTCTTCACGTCCATCTGGTGCAGCTTCCACTTCATCTTTAGCTGCAAAAGCTATGATGGTCCTGATCAAAGTGTATCTGGCCACAGGAGCGAATGTCTCTTCATAGTCAATGCCTTCCTTCTAGGAAAAGCCACGAGTGACAATTCATGCTTTCTACTTCTCAATACTTCCATCAGCAGCATGTTTTATTTTGAAGAGCCATCTGTAGGATACCCCATCTTTATTCTTCGGTCTGGGAACTATTTCCAATACTTCGTTTCTTCATTATGGATTGGTATTCCTCTGTAATGGCATCTGCCCATTTTTCTCTGAATGGCTTCTTCAAAGCAGGTAGGCTCCTCTTCTAGGAGATCACACATCAAAGCCGTCAAACTAGAGAATGGCTTTGGTCTTTTCACTTGTCTCGTAGTTCCTTCGGGAACACCGTACTTCTTTCTCCATCTTGAATAAGCTCTCTAGCCTAGGCTGGCTTTCTTTTATGGAGGATCGTCATTTGAGGAGGTTCTTGCACTTCTACTATATCATGGTCTTCTAGAAGTTCCTTATCAGGGGAAGTTACGACTTCCCTCACTGGTTCTGCAGCTCTGGGAACCTCCCTCATTGCAGTATGGGGATTACGAGTTCCTCTTCATATACCTCTTCAAGCTGGCACAGTTTAGATTTCTTGAGCGCTGCATCTTCATCAAAGGTCACATCCCTGTTGATCTCAATGTGATGTTGACCTGGTATATAGATTCTTAAGGCCTTGGAGATCTCACAGTATCCCACAAATATTCTCTTCTTTCCTGAAGGGTCCAGCTTGTTTCTCTTTTCTTTAGGTATATGAATAAACACTGGACAGCCAAATATTTTGAGATGGCTTACCTCTGGCTTCTTTCCGGTGAACATCTCTTCAGGTGTCTTGAGCCCAAGTGCACTATGGGACAATCGGTTCTGCACATAAACAGCTGCCATTGTTGCTTCTGCCCATAAGCACATAGGAAGATTTTGATCTTCACGGCTTCCAGCATGGTTCTATTCTTCTGTTCAACTACACCGTTTTGTTGGGGATCTTGATCCCAACATCTTTGCAGAGGTTCACGAACTCTTTTGAGGTATATTCTCCTCCATTATCTAACCTGAGTATCTTAATCTTCTTTACAGAGAGGTTCTCTATGAAGGCTTTTGAATTCCTTGAACTTGTTGAACACTTCAAATATATCCAGGTCTTATGAGAATAATCATTAATGAATGATACATAGTATACATACCCACTAATGGAGAATGATGGCATTGGGCCACACATATCTGAATGAATGAGTTCTACGACTCCTGTCTTCTTGTCCCTCTTCGGAAACGGTTTCTTGATGTTCTTCCCTTGTGCACATCCATTGCATACGCCTTCATGGTCACCTTTGAGTTATGGTAAACCTGTGACCGCTTTGCATATGTATGGTAGCACCTTGTAGTTGAAATGAGCTAATCTTCTATGCCAAGATTCTTCAATGGTCATGACAGCTTCTGAATGACCCTTTAGTTTATGCAAGCCACCTTCTTCTTTTCCAATGATGATTGCTTCATTTATGGTCTCTCCTTTAGCATGTTGCCTTCTGCAACCTTCACTATAGCTTCCTCATGTGACCTGGAGCAAGGTCAACAAAACAACAAGCAAGAATAATATCCTTCTGATAATATAAAGCAATAGCACGAACAATCATCACAGTGGCTCCTTTAGAGCTATCACTTATAATTTATCTGAAGCAAAGATTAAAGGTAAGGAATATAATACGAAATGAGGTCAACACTCTCATAGTGTTGTGACCAAGCATTCTTCCATGGCAACCTGGAACTAACACACGAGGTTTCTCCTAGAGGAGGTGTTAGTTGTATCAGGCAAAGTATTTACCTCTATATGCTCACACTCTATCAAGTATCTGTATAATACTTTACGACGACTGTTATTTCAACTATAGTCATCAACTTGTCATGTGTACCTTTGAATCTTATTAATCTTGATTAATCAAACCTGGAGCCTTGTCCTCAAGAATGAGTGCTTGCTTTTCTTCCAGGTCCCCTTCACTCAAGTGACGAGTGTTTTCTTCAACCTGTCTGTTGTACTAAGACAATACGCTATCTTGACAGAAGGTTAGGTTAGAGGATAAGCTTTATGATCAACTTTTAATCCTTCTAATAATTTGATCATAGCTTCAACATGCAATACTGATCAAGATAATGTCATGACAAATAGATGCATATCAGAATAATCACACCTGGGTTGCATCATTCCTCTGAATGTGTTGGACCTTGAGATCCTTCTGGATCTATGGCAAGAGATCCCTTCTCTTGCAAATAATCTTTAGGGTTTAACCATTAAACATATGTAAGTACATACCTCTGATAGCATTTGCAGGTAGTGGCTCCATCTAGTAGCAGCGGTAATCATTGCCAACACTTGAGAAAACTTGAAGGGTGATTGCAACTGGTTCTACGGCTGCAACTGCAACTGGTACTGCAACTGCAACTTAGGGTTTTATGAGGAAACCCTAATTTTCCAAACTTCAAATTTTGAAATTCCACTCCAGGGAATAGATGCGCTGAGCTGAGGCAAGTATGCTGGTGTAGTCAGAATTTCGAAAATCCAACTTTTACCCCCTCAAACTTGATCTACGGATTTCTGGACTGGTGCTTTTGGTTTTCTGGTACTTCTGGTACTCTGGTTTTCTGGTACTTTGTGAAACTAGGGTTTCACTTTCCGGGAGAACCAGCCACTGAAAAGGTGCGCTGATGATGCCAAATTGATCTCTAAGGGAGGGCGCAACTTTCTAGATAGTTTTAGGGCTGAAAAGATTCACTTTTGAAAACCCTAATTTGCAGGTACTGCAACAGTGACATTTTTCCTCTTGCAAAATATGCTTCCTTCAGCTTGGCTCTGATTCCATGTTAATGTTTAAGCCATTATTATAGATGTTTGCATTTCATTAGATAACAATAGCATAATCCAAGATCACTGAGAAATACACAATCACAAGAGACACAGCATTTATCCTGGGAAACCCTCTAGGGGAAGAAAACCCAGTAAAACTTCCTTAATATAGATAGCCAATACAATGCCAAGAGATCTCTATGCTAAAACAGAAAGTCCTATCCAAGATATGCGCCACTATCTCTCTCCTTTGTCGGTAACAGATCAGAACTTGTCTCTTAAACTGAGCAAGTGAGTTGTGTTCAAATGAGGCACTAGCCTCCTTTATTTATACAAGTTCTGGCACGTGTGAAGTGTCTCTTCACTGGCAGGGCCGACTTCTTAATCTAGGTGGGTAAACCCACCTTTATTATATTTCTGGGTCTCTTAATTAACTGTTGGGGCCGACTTCTTATTCTGCCTATTATAATTGTCTTTTAACCAATCCGCAAAAGGGGATTTGGTCCTATTACAATAACCGACATGATCAATCCACAATGGGGATTGATCCTATGAATAATATATCAATAATAATATGAATACTCTTTGCAGTTACAATATTTCAACAAATTTCAGTTTCTAATACTTACTACAAGACATTTGTTGTAGTCCGATATTAGGCTGGGCCTATAATGGCATCTAGACTATGACTACTTTGTGGTAGTGTTTTCACTCGAAAATGGAAGGGATATAATGAACACTTAGGGAATGAGCCAATGTCACTTCACACAATCCCTCTTACTTCAGGCTAGTAGTTACTAGCCTCAAGGGGAATTCTTGGTGATCTGAAGTAGAAAATATTCAAGTAGACCCTACAAAATACTTCAAATCTTCAAACTATACCTGTTGTTATCTTTAAAACAATTCAGGTTTTTACCCCTTCAGGGGTAACAGTCCCAGAGCCACCCAATCACCCAAGGGGCATGTTCTAGCTCGCATGAGATCAGTTGATCATGCCATTCAGATGCAAATTCTCTCCTTATTCTCCCTCATTTACATGATGATTCAGCCCTCACTCTTCAGATGACAAATGCACTATGGATGGTACATTATGGTTGCAATATGATCTATCTGGATATTCCATATATTGGTAGTTCTTTTGCATGTGATGCTATAACTTCTTGGCTAGTCGTGAAAGTGGTAAATACCGAAATGAAATATGATGGCACTTCATAACATGCATAGTTTTATTTTTTGTCTCATCGTACCTTCGGGACCATATTTTTCCTTGAGAAATGTCATCATTTCTCGGGTCAATCTGTACTATTAGGTAACTAGCCAAGGTAGTGTTGTCCACTTTTCTTTTCCCTTTTTCCCTAGACACCGCATCGCCCCTTCTGACCTTGATCCCCAGGCCATGTTCTCCCACACCACCTCCCTTTATGACATTCCTGGGCAACCTCCCACCCGCATCTCCTCCCCCCCCCCTCTCTATGCCACCTAAGCACGATATCAGGAGAGAAGCCAGAGCTATGAGTGTTGATGATTACAGTTGTGTGAGACATCCTCCAGGACACAGACCTGAGAGAGAGCCCCTGAGTTGGGTGTGTGGTTCCTATCTGAGATAGAACTAGAACATTGTGCTGGCCTCCTCCTTACTGAGAGTTGAGATGATCTCCAGATGATTCTCCTATGTAACGCAGTGAGAAAGATCTACTGAGTTAGACGTGCATGTGGCTGAGCACAGGTGAACGTGTGAATTCCCATGAGATGGGTGCATTGTTCTGAGACAAAGATGAAACAATGTATTAGCCTCCTCTGAGCAGAGAGTTGAGATGAACTCCAAATGACTCTCATGTGTAATGCAGTGGGAAAGAAGATATGTTGAGTGGACGTGCCTGTGGATGAGCACATGTGAACGTGATCCTAGTGGTTGAGCACTAGTGAATGTAGTTCTCCTATGAGACGCAGTGAGATAGAGATGTGGACATCCCTGTGGATGTGCCCCTAGTGGCTGAGCACTAGTGGGTGTATGAGATCCCTTGCTATATTGTTCAAGAGTCAGACTTACCTGTAACCCTATTTGTTATGTAAAGGGTACAGGTCGGCCCCACCTTAATGTAAAAGATAATTAATATGGTAATTATTAATTATATTTTGAGTTATTAAGGTCGACCCTATTGTGCCAATAGACACATCATTTGATGTGACTAAGTCTTATATAAATAAAGGTGAATCCCCATTGAGGAAACACACTTAACATTGTGTCGTTCATAATTTCAGAAGTTGTGGTCTGAAATTATGAAAATTACAGCACCCTCTTGTGTGCCAAGTTTGGTGATGGTGTGGGAGGTCTTTCTTTTGAAGAATATAGCAAAGGATTGGTTGGGTTTTATTCCCTTGTTGAGAAGGGTTTCCGAGGATACTTCTTGTCTTCTTGTGCATGGTTATTCTTCTTGTGATCTTGGTTTGCTGCAGTAGTTATGGTTCAAGTTAAAAGCTAAACAGAAAATTGAATTAAAAGCATGAGCCATAGCTCATTGAAAACTCAACATGGTATCAGAGCAGGCTTGAAGAAAACCATTGCACATTAAAGTCGAAGGTAAGGTCTAAACTCAGTTGTAGGTGTGAAGAGAAGAGGGCCAGACCTCTCCTTGAAAATTCTGTGGTAGATGATGAGGCTGGTCGCAGGCCTGAGCACTGTTGAAAACCCTAAGAGAAGACCGCAGCCTAGGAGAAACCCCACAGCAATCGAGGTGTATAGGAGAGAAGGCCGGAGCCTAGGAGAAGGGTCAGCTGCTAGAACAAGGTAGCCGCATGCTTAAGAAGCATGGCCTACCCTAAACCGCAGGCAAACCTATGGCAGCCACAGTAAGGAACTCGGCCTGTTATAAGGCCCCTCTAAAAACTGCTGCAGAAAACCTTGAACAGCAAACCTTTAATAAAGAGGGGACGGACCCCTACTGAAGTGAAAACTAAGGCTGTCGCAGCCCAAAATCTGAGACAGTGTCCAGATTCCTGAAGTGAATGATGAAGTTGTCGTCCTGTGTAAAGTTTAACTCAGTCCAAGGGCAATGGAAGAGCACTGTTTTCATTTTTGCGGGCAGACTGTGGAAAGTTAAGGACTGTGGAAAGTTGACGAGACCTGTTTGTTCTCTTAAAAACTCTTATAATATCAGATCTATTGTTTGCCAAAGAAGACCGCCCATCTTGGAAGTCTATCAAGTTCATCTTATCCACAATTCATCCAATTTATTTTGGGCGGACTAAGGTGCACCAATTGAGGGTATCCTAGGCAATTTTTGGTTGACAAGTTCATGCATGGAAGAGTATTATTTTTGGAATTTATTAGTGCTGTCTCAAGCATGGATGAATGCTAAATTGATGGACAACTCAAGTATTTTATTTTTGTGTATTATTCTCTCCAACTATTGTCCGAACTTTTATGCTCTTGCCTATGATGTTCCATCTACCCCTGAAGTTCCCTACACAAGAAATTATAATCGCTTGAAGATATTGATGAAAAGAGTGGACCAATGAAATTACTGAAACACAAAGAACTGTGGACAAGTCAAATTTCTGAGTTATATCTATGCTGTCCTATTGCTCCATTCTGCCATCCTTTGATGTCATATATTGATGTAAGTGTTTAATGGTGATGCTAGTGTATATCCCAGCAAACATAGAAGGATGTTGATGAGTTGCCTAAATGCATTGAAGATGTTGATTACTGACCAGATTGAAACCCTTAAATACAGATCTGAAGTCAAGATGTAACAGTGTTGAGTAGCAGCAAGAGCTACAAGGATAGCTACAACGGTGTGTTTGGAATTTTGTTGAAAGTCAACAATGGACATGACCTTGATAAGCTAAAACAGTCATAGCAAGTTAGACCACCAACAGAAGGGCAGAATTACTAATATGAGATACTCTCATATTAGATACAGCAGTAAAGGTTGATGCAGACTTCGTCGGAGACTTGTGTGGTATAGGTGGCTACAAGGCACACAAGCGAGGAATGTCATTGATCATCATGACATTGACAAACAAGCAGAACCTCCATTGGTGTACACTCTCAGGTATGCACTTGTATATATATATATATTATATTATTATTAGCATCATTGTCATAAGGGTACTTGCAGGAGGAAGGAACCCTTGGTGCAATCATAGACCCAGAGAAGTCTAAGTGCATTCAGAAGAACAACACACTGGAAGTGAAGACTCCAGGTTTGATTGTTTTAAATTAGCATGCCTCTAACCTACATTTCTAAGGCTGTTACATTACAAGTAGGTGTTGTGGCTGTGACAACAAATGTTTTGATTCTAGAGATGTACTCGTGAATCTCCTCTGGGAGATATTCTTGTCTTGTTTCCTTTTGTTTGTTTTCTTGTTCCAGGAAAGTTAACATCAACGGAAAATGCTTATCCTTCAGACTTCAAAGAGAGTCACTTGACTCGGAAGGAGTCAAACTAATTGAGAAAGAGAGATAGTACCTTCTTCCTCTTCAGTAGTCCAGAGGGAGATAACCATTGATACAGTTGATCCAGTTGTTCTAGTGGATATTCCCAGGGACATTGCAGTAGGCCATAAAAGGCTTGTCTGGGCTTGACAAACTCTACAAGAGGCAGAAAGACATGCAGCTGATGGAAGTGTCGAGAAATACAAAACAAGACTTGTAGTCAAGAGGATTCTCACAAGCAGAGGGAGTGAGCTATGATGAGACATATTGATCCAGTAGCCCGATGCACTTCCCTCTGTATTATCATCCATGAGTTGGAAACTACATTAGTCAAATGGATTCTTGATCAGTTTAGGTTTCAGCAAGAGTGTTGCGGATCCAAACCTATATTATTACATTGTTGTTGATGAAAGCCTGATTTTGATGACTTATTCAAAAAGTCATGTTGTTGGATACAAACAAGCCTCAACTTTTGAAATCAAGATGAAGGATATGGGTATGATGCACTACGTCTTGGACAAGAAGTATGACAGAGGACCAATGAGACTTTTCCTAAGTCAAGGAAAATATACAGTGGGGATATTAGAGAAGTTCAGTATGACAGAAAGCAAATTCATGTCTACATCGATGGTGATGGATTTGACGAAAAATAAATGATGATGATTCAGACGAGATTGATCCACATGTGTACCGACAGTTGATTGGATCATTGATGTATTTGGTTAACACCAGACCTGATATATGCTATGCAGCGAATGTGTTTAGTCAATCCATGAGTCAGTCGAGACAGACTCATTGGATAGCAGTAAAGCATGTATTGAGATATATACGAGGCACAGTTGGACATGGCCTGAGATATGCCTCCAGTGTGAACTTGAGTTTGCAGTGATATGCCGATACAGATTGAGCAAAGAGTACAGTGGACTGGAAGAGCATATCTGGTTATTGTTTTACCTTAGAGTTTGCCATGGTTTCTTGCTGTAGCAGAAAACAAAGCTCTATGGCCTTGAAGTACCACAGAAGCAAAGTATATAGCATTGAGTGCGCGAAGCAGTGTGGCTTCACAAACTTCTAACAGATTTACTTGATCATGAGATGAATTCTATGATTATAACCAGAGCTATGTGAAGCTCTTTGAGAACCCTGTGTTTCATGATAGATCAAAACACGTTGAGATAAAATATCATTTTCAGAGACATGATGCAGAGGAAAGCAGTACATGTGCAGTACCTTCCTACACATGAGCAGATTGCAGACATCTTCACCAAACTGGCTTGGTGAAGAATAACTCTCTAGTTGAGAGGGAGTGTTGATGACTACAGCCAAGACAAAGTTCAAGTACTTTCGTGCGAGACTTGCCCCGATGGAGAATATCTCCCTAGCTGAGAGGGAATGTTGATGATTACAGTTGTGTGAGACATCCTCCAAGACACATACCTGAGAGAGAGCCCTTGAGTTGGGTGTGTGGTTTCTATCTGAGACAGAACTGGAACGTTGTGTTGGCCTCCTCCTTACAGAGAGTTGAGATGAACTCCAGATGATTCTCCTGTGTAACGTAGTGAGAAAGAAGATCTGTTGAATTAGACGTGTCTGTGGCTGAGCACAGGTGAACATGTGAATTCCCATGAGCTAGGTGCATCATTCTGAGACAAAGATGAAATGATGTATTAGCCTCCTCTGAGCAGAGAGTTGAGATGATGAACTCCAGATGACTCTCCTATGTAATGCAGTGGGAAAGAAGATCTGTTGAGTTGGACATGCCTATGGATGAGTACAGGTGAACGTGATCCTAGTGGTTGAGCACTAGTAAGTGTAGTTCTCCTGTGAGACGCAGTGAGATAGAGATGTGGATGTGCCCCTAGTGGTTGAGCACTATTAGGTGTATGAGATCCCTTGCTATATTGTTCAAGAGTCAGACTTACCTGTAGGCTGTAACCCTATTTGTTATGTAAAGGGTACAGGTCGGCCCCACCTTAATGTAAAAGATAATTAACATAAAAGATAATTAATATGGTAAATATTAATTAGATTTTCAGTTATTGAGGTCGGCCCTATTGTGTCTGTTATCGCACAGTTTGTAGCTAGGTCAAAAGGCTAGAGGATTGAGGCCAAATTGGCGTAACAGGAACCTTCCCCACCCAATGTCACCTTGATGGGGGGTTCTTTCTATTTAGGGAGGTTAACCCAGGGGAGACGTCCTCGGCAACCTGAGGTTTTGAAGAGGCTAAAGTATAAAGATCAAGGCAAAGTTTCCTCCTCACAGGTCACCACCAAAGGTCAAATAATCCGGCTAATCAACCAATAAAAAAGTGTATGCCCAAAAGAGAACACATGCTCGGAACAAGACAATAACAAGATAATATGTATGCAGGCTATATATCAGTGGGTTAGAACTTCATGTGATTATTTGACATCAATATATAAGCAAATGAAACAGCAGGTTTTAATAAGATCAACGTTTTATAAATATAGCAATGGAAAAGTATTATTTCATCAATAACTATCGAGATGATGTAGCAAACAATATATTCAATCAATCATTTACTCAATAAATGCCTTTAACCATCATCTAATTGCTTATTATCAATATTTGTTGCGTCAAGATGGAATAACCAACTATGACGTCAGCCTAGTTAGGGTCAGCTAGTTAGTTAGGGTTTCAAAATTTAAGGTTTTGAGAGTTGGTTTGAGCACTACCACTTCAACGTTGTGTGTCTAAGATCAGTGCCTAAGGGTATATGGAGTCATTCAAGGAGAGGACGCAAGGTTGAAGGAGTAATAGGCTAAAGACAAGAGGGAAGGGTTCTAGAGTGTTGCAATGGCAGGGCCCTAGAATCAAAACCCTAGGGGAAAGAGGTTCACTCCAATGTTGCTTAAGCAAGGCCTCGTGCTCTTTCCTCCTTCTTTAGGTCAAACTTGGCAAAACGGCTAGCATATGAGAAGAGATAAAACAAGAGGATCAAGTGAGGGAGAGTGTTGCAAAGGCAAGGCTCTATCACTAAAACCCTAGAAGAGGGACGACCCTAGGTGTAGATAACCTAGGCCTGGGACGTCACCCTCATTTTAACCTTTAAAAATCAAAGCTAGCTTAAGGGAAGAAGTGAGAAGAGTGTAGCAAAGGCTAGGCTCTTTCTTCCTCCTTCAATGGCTGAATATTTCTCTCTAAGGGGACATGAGACAAAGACCTACTTGTGTGCTTGTCACCTAGGGTTTTAAAATCAGCAAATTTATAAATGCAAGAATTATAAACCTACAACCATTCAATTAAGAAGTTTTGCAAGAAAAACACTTACATATCATGATGAAAAGCATATGCAAACCCTAGTTGTAAACCTTCCTTCAAGAGAAATGTCAAACATGCCAAGAAAATCCTTCCATCAACAAGTGCGCCTCCTTTAAAAGACCAAATACCCAAACTAGGGCGCAGAAATCAGACCTCACAAGTGTGAGTTGTGTTGTTATGTCCAAATGAGGGGAAAAAATCCTCAATATATAGTGTATCATGACCTTTAATTAAAATTAGGTCATTAAAAATAGCCGACAAGGCTACAAACCAAAATCATATTGTTTTTACATTAACTGCTAAGTAAAAGACATGAATGAGCAAAAAGTGAGACGTCAAGCCCCTCTGAGGGAGACGTTAGGCCCTTTTGGGGCTAGTCCAGCATCCAGAAATCAGACGTTAGCCCTTCCTGGGCTCCTCCAAGCTGCCACACGTGCCAGCCGTCCTGTCAAACTGTTACACGCTCAAGGAGACGTCAAGACATCCTGGGTGACGTCCTGGTCATCATAAGGAAAACGTTCCATCTGAAGTGGGTCAAGCCCCCTAGGATGGGCTCAGCCAAAGTGTCCTAGGTGGAACGTCCTTCTTCTTCTCATGTGCAAAGGCTCATCCAATCACTGTCCTGTCTCTGCCCCTGATGGGGTCCCAGCAATCATCTGATGGGCTCTTCAGCCCCATGGAGGTCCAAACTAATCATCTCCCCATGTGTACCGGTTCAATTGGTACCTGTCCGTCGGGCATGGTCCTGCACATCAAAGACTTCTCCCTCCATGGGCTCATTAGTCACAGGGATCATAGCAATGTCAATCACATTTCATCATTAATGTTATCAAACACATGCATAAAAACCCTGATATATCATTCAATAGCTCAAAGATATTACAATGACCTACAATACAAAGCCGAAGAAAAAGACAAAATACCCTATTGGGCCAGCATCCATAAGCAAAGGAAAGTCTCTAGAGGGTATCATCCAAGCCATGTAAAACAAGGTGATGTGGTCAAGTGATGTCCAGACATACGGGTAGAGCGAAAGACAGGGATGCATGATATTACCTATGGGTGCCTTTGTAGAAGGCGAGTTGTACCCGTCATGGATGCAATTCTTTCCAAGCCCTTTATTGCCTTTATTCTTTCTTTTCTTTATTGTTTTTTCTATTTTATTTCAAGGTCTAACTAGAGGACACTGCCTTGGCGTGGTGACCAGAGCTAACAGTGTTACCCACAAGCACTTTCACAGATATGATAAGATTAGTTCGTGATGAGACCCCCTTTCCCTTGGCCATGCAACCAAAGGTCACTGCCCTGGTGTGGTAACCAGATAGTGGCAATGTCATTTTGTTAGGTACCCATGAACATAATAGGCTAGCTCGTGATGAGACCCCCTATCCTCTTGGCTAGGTCTTGTTTTGTTATTTTTCTTCGAGGCCTTATTTCTTGCTGAGAGGCTTTCTATTGCCTTCTCGGGGATCCCTGGGCGAGGCATCTCTAGGTTTAATTTTTTATGGCTTTTTTCTTTTACCAACTACTTTTACCTTCTGGGCCTTTAGCCCCTTCTTCCCATGAGATAAGGTGCAACCCCACAACAGATCATCCTAATGCCCGGACTAGTGGAATGGAGCAGATGAGTGGGAGACAAGATGTAAAAGTGATGTTATGATGGGAGCGGACGATGGCTCTTCAGATATCCCCCTGGGGGCAAACCGAAACCTATGGGTACAGGCTTGCTAAGACACCCTGTCAATCCCCCCAACCATGGTCAAGTGGGTTAATGTAAGATCCAAGCAGTTGTCAGAAACAAAAGGAGTAAGATGCATATATCTAAAGGTTATAATGATCAAAAATTACACATACCATGATACCTAGACCAATTACCTCAAGGTGCAAGAGTCTTCTCCTATACAAGACTAGGTCGATGGTGATGGATGTTGTTGTTGCTGACAAGACAAGTTTGATGAAAGAAGAGAAGGATGGGCCCTCCAGGGCCATGCTCAGGTCAATCGTGCTCTCGGTACTCCATGTCTATAGGACCTGTGGGCCTCGAGACATGATCTCCTAGTTATCCCTAGAAATCGGGGATAACAGTGCCAATAGACACATCATTTGATGTGACAAGTCTTATATAAATAAAGGTGAATCCCCATTGAGGAAACACACTTAACATTGTGTCGTCTCATAATTTCAAAAGTTGTGGTCTGAAATTATGAAAATTATAGCACCCTCTTGTGTGTTAAGTTTGGTGATAGTGTGGAAGGTCTTTCTCTTGAAGAATATAGCAAAGGATTGGCTGGGTTTTCTTCCCTTGTTGAGAAGGGTTTCCCAGGATACTTCTTGTGTTCTTGTGCATGGTTATTCTTCTTGTTATCTTGGTTTGTTACAGTAGTTATGGTTCAAGTTAAAAGCTAAACAGAAAATTGAATTAAAAGCATGAGCCATAGTTCATTGAAAACTCAACAATGAGTACCAATAGAGCAGCAGATGAAAAGGGCTTCAGGCCAAGTTCCTTAAGCATGGTGCCAGGTCTTTTGAGTCTTATATTGCTGATTTATTTAACCAGGTGGTTTGTTTGAGCTTCCCCCCTTCCTGGATACGACAGATTATTCATCTAATCCACAAATCCGAGGGTAGTTTGATCCAAACAATTATTGGACTATCATGGTGGGTCACACATTCTCCAAGCTTTACGCCACGGTCTTACACCAATGGCTTTATGATGAGTTGGAGAGGCGACATTTCAAGACTAGAGGGAAAGTTGGCTTCCAACCAGACTACAAGACGATAGACCACATATTCACACTTTGAGCCATTATTGAGGAGGCTCGTCATCGCTCTTCGAAGGTTTACACTTGCTTTGTTGACTTCTAGAAATCCTTTGACAAGGAGGCTCGTCATCGCTCTTTGAAGGAAAGATAGAATTATGGAGACAAGCCTTGATGGTGAAAACAACCAAAAAAAAAATCCCTATACACATGAAAATGAAGACATGATGAATTATCCCCCTTATCAAAATTTTGAACCTATGATCCATCCTTGACAAATCTTGAAAGGGTGAACTTTGAAGAAGGGTCAACAAACTCTACTTCATCCCATAACAAAGATGATGACCTTGATGTTACAAGTCTTGTTGACCTTTTCCACATTGGAAGATCTAAGTGGGATATCAATTGTTTCTACTTTGAAGGTGTTACCATTTATTATACTGACCATGAGAGTAGAATTGATGAGCTTGGACCTTATGAACAATCTCACTTAGGAAGATTTCTCAAAGAAGTTGATGATCTTAATCTTGAAGAAGATGAAGTTGAGTTGTTGTTGAAAGATTTACTTGGTCCTTTAGATTTTTCAGGAATCCAAGGGTATCCAAATACTTATCAGGATTGGAGAGATAAACTACCAAGATTCCATGGACTTAGTGATTCAAATTTCACCCATTTCATATATGTCATCTTTCGTTGATGTCATTTCAAAGCTCAACATTAATCATGAAGATGTTAAGATGAAAATGTTTATATTATCCTTGGTTTTTCTTGAGGATGAGATCATGGAGTGGCATGGAAAACATGGTAAAGGAAAGATCTCATCACTTTCAGACTTCTTCAAGATATTTCTTGAGAGTTGGTCTCCTCTTCATGAAAGGGCTATGAGTGAAAGGGTTGTCCTAGATGTTGAACATTTCTTGCCGTGTGTCCTAGAGGGTTTACCCATGACTCATGACTGTCCTCATCCTCTTTGCCTTTCTTTGACCTTTGAGTGTTCTCCTTCCTTACCCATGACCAAGCATGGGAAGACAACCTCTTTGTTATGAACATAAAAATTCATATAAATAGGTAATAATTAATAATATAAATAACTAATGATTAATAATTAATTATGAAGAGACATGACATATGAAAGGTCATGTTTCTTATGAAAGGGCACCCATGTGTGGGTATATATATACAAGCCCTCATCCTCATTGTAATATCATCTCATTCATTCATATCATATTCTTATACATTATTATTAAATATATTTACTATCCTTAAATGGATTATTGCGTACTGTCCTATTTATACTAGATATTTACATAGTGAACCAGCTTGGTTCACCAGAGTGGTATCAGAGCTTCGTTTCTGATCCTGGCCCTTGGCCCTAGACCTTAGGTCAAATTTGGTTGCCCGTGGCAACATCAATGCAACCCTTTGGCCATTCAAATACTCATAGTTTCTCTGATTCTGGGTCCTTGACCAAAAAAAAAAAAACCTAGCGCTTGGCCATTCAAAGTTAAGAAGTATTCCCACTGCAGATTAAAAAAAAAATCAAAAATTCAATTGAAAAAAATACAAAAATAAATAAATAAAAAGGTTGATTGACCATCGTTGAAATCGTGAGATCTTTTATTGTGGGGCAGAGTATAGAAACATAATCTATCAACCACCAAATTGTCGTCTGCTCAAAAATTGCACTCCGTACAATTTCACTGTCGTACTTCTAAGTCATACCATAGCAATCAATTCGTGGATCAAATTGCATTGACCACCACCATAATTATTAGCGATAAGGGGAGCCAGCACAGATTGGTTTATAACGACGAACAATTGCATATATTGGCATTTGTGGAGATAATTCAAAACAATAGCCATCATTTCTTGTGTCGTACAGCCGCCAAAATTGCTTCCGTACACCATTGTTGTCTGCCATACTGATGCAATTTTTCCATTGTTGCACATACAAAGAATTTTATAAACAGTACAGCATTAAATATTTGCCCTCCATACCATTGATTATCCGTACGATTTTATTGATTTGCACAAAATATTACGGGTTGTGCCATCCGTACATTGTTCCATACAGTCGTGTTCCTTCGTATCTACCAGCCTTCATTGAAGTTCATGAGAATAAGTTTAAGTAAACAAGAATAAATAAAGTTAAAGTTATTTAAAGGGATTATATGCTTTTTACTCCAAAAGTTCATATAAAAAGGGATAAAAAACTATTAAAATAATTCAAAAAAAAACGTGTGAAACATATATATATAAGGTGAGAAAGAAAGTCACAAAAGTGTACGGGCATTTCAAATTTTTAGGAAAAATAAAAGTGGCATCATATATTATAATGATATAAGGGTAAATTAAAAGAGTGTTTGAAGAAGTTTAAATAATTTTAAAAGGGAACCTTATTAAAGAAGAATTTAGAATTAAATGATTGTTTTGGAGCGAGAGGGGAAATCCAATATATATCTATATATATATATATATATATTAAGACCAATCAATAAAAAATAAAAAATAAAGATATTGAAGGGTATTACTTTAGCCTTCGGAAAAAAAAGGGTGTTATCATAAAATATCGACGAAAGCCAAATAAAATGACGAAAGAAAGATTTACTTATGAAGGTTGTCCAATCGTATGTTACGGTTTTTTTACATAAAAAGGGAGTATGCAAGGAAGAAAGGTTAACATCATTATCAACTTAGACTATAATGAAAATTACATTAATATTGATTTGGCAAATCAATTATTAATTACAAACCAGAATATAATTGAAAAGAAGGATATTTTTCAAATTAAGGAGTTACAAGTGACGATTAATGAATATCAATATATATCTCAATTCTATGTTACAACAATGTATCAAGAAGAAGTTGACATCATCATCGGGTTACCCTGGTTTAAAAGTCTAGGTACCTTCACATTAAACATGGAGAAAAAGTTTGTGACAATCCCTTATAAGGAGAAGATGATAACATTACAAGACACAACCTCGGAGCCAGATTTCGTAAAACCAGAAGACTTTAACGATATCTCAGAAATAATACGTCAAGAAAATAAAAAAGCAATGCAAAGGATGCAAAAAGAATTTGACAAGGTTATTGCGGAAAAAAACAAAGAAATTTCTTGCTTAAAAGACCACAGTCAAAAACTACTTACACAGATCGAGAAGTCAAGAAAAAAAAACAATGTGATTCGAAGTTGGAACAACAAAAGGAGGATCTCGAAAAGGATTTGAAAAAGAACCTCTCAGAGAAAGAAGAAGAAAATTCTCGTTTGAAAAACCTTAATCAAAAGCTACTAGAACAAATCAAAAAGTTGAAAGAAAAGCAACTTGAAAATCCAAACATTAAAGATATCAACAAATCAAGTAATGAAGAAAGTATCTCTCAAGAAGCTGGAAAAATCAACTAAAAAAAAGATAACGTCGAATGTCGAATGTCAAAGTACAAATGATGGAAGCTCCAAATATACTTTCAGCCATTAACAAAGCAACATCAACACATGAAGAAAATCATATATCGAAGTTAAAAGAAGAAAATGCTAAAAGTATGATAAGAGAAAGTAATGTTATAAGAAATCCCTATCGACATCCAAATTATACGAGCAAATATATTAACCAATCAAAATATCAATATTATTCAAGACGAGAACCCTATAAACACCCAGTTTCGCAGAAGATCGAATTAGGGTGGGCCGACTCTTTTACAATTCGACAATTCTGCTCAACGATTAGAAGATCCCATCGACTCAAGTCCTCAACAATCACTAGTTCAAGAATGAAGAATCATGACACAATATTACAAGCCAGAGCAAGAGATAAGTCTTCCATAAGTATGCTTTGAGGACAAAGCATTTTTAAGGGGAAGGCAATGTTATGAACATAAAAATACACATAAATAGGTAATAATTAATAATATAAATAACTAATGACTAATAATTAATTATGAAGAGACATGACATATGAAAGGTCATGTCTCTTATGAAAGGGCACCCCTGTGTGGGTATATATATACAAGCCCTCGTCCTCATTGTAATATCATCTCATCCATTCATATCATATTCTTATACATTATTATTAAATATATTTACTATCCTTAAATGGATTATTGTGTATTGTCCTATTTATACTAGATATTTACATAGTGAACTAGCTTGGTTCACCACACTCTTCCACATAGGTCCTAGTTGGAGCCGCCTACACAATCCATTTTCTTCAATAATTTTACAAGTAAAATCAACGGCTTGATCAATTCCAATGATGATAATAATAATTACATCAGCCCTCTTGATCTTTGGATGGAGGAAAACTATTGGAATATTACCCAACCTTGGTATGATTTGGGTTTTCTACTTCATAAGTGTAATCTTATCTTGGTTCCAAATCAAGGGGTCATCGAGGTCATCGAGATTCTACCTGATACCCATATAATTTTTAATGAATCCCTATTTTGGATCATCCGCATCTAACTTCACCATGGTTGTTGTATTGTAGAAAAACAAGGAAGGTATGGAGCAGCCAATAGCATTCATGAGCAAAGCTTTCCAAGGATCGGAATTGAATTACGTAATGGAAAAACAAGCTTATGCATTGGTGAAAGGTTTGGCTTATTTCAGAGATTACTTTTGGAATGCTAGAGTGATAGCACATCTCCCACACCCCATGGTCAAAGAGATTTTGATATAGATAGAATGTAGCAAGACCAGGGGAAGATGGATCAGCAAGATCTAAGAGTATGATCTAGAAATCAAGCCTACCAAACTGGTCAGGGACCAAGGATTACCAAAGATGATGGTTGAGAACAGTTTGGATGCGATACAAGATATACACGTAGACAATCAAGTAAATTCTTTATCTGCTTCATTAAAGCATTGTGATTGGTATTCTGGTCTCATATTTTATTTGAAGAATTTATCTTGTCCATCTAACCTCAACAAGACGCAAGGCGATCTCTACAACTTCATGCTACAAGGTATTGTTTTATGTAGAGCAGTTTGGGATGGAAGAATCTCGATGGTGTCATCTTACGGTGTGTGGACTTTGATGAGTCCAGAGAGATCTTGCACAATTTACACTCAAGGGTGTGTGGTGGCCATTTCTCAACTCGAACCACGACACACAAGATCACGAGCGTCGGTTATTACTGGCCTACCTTATTCACAGACGCGCATGCATTTGTATGAGCATGTGAGGCTTGTCAAAGATTTGAGGGGAAGCAGAAGCTCCTTGCTTTGCCTTTGGATCCTGTCGTAGTGTAGGCCCCTTTCCAGCAGTGGGGGCTAGATTTCATTGGACAACTTTCACAAAGTTTCAGCAATGGTCATAGTTGGATCCTGGTTGCCACAAACTATTTTACGAGATGGGTGGAAGCAATTTCTTTGAAGACTTCATCCAGCGTTGTTATCATCATATTTTTGGAGGAGAATATCCTCACTAGATTTGGGGTCTCGAACAATATTACAACGGACAACCCCAGTGTCTTCAGATCTATTGAGATGGTCTCTTTTTGCTACCGTTACAGTATCACGTTGGCTCATTCTACCAACTACTATCCACAAGGGAACGGATTGGAAGAATCCAACAACAAAAATCTTATTGGGATTATCCGAAAGACAGTTGGCGACAACAAAAGAGCATGGGACAATTGTCTCAAGTTTGCATTGTGAGATGTGTTGGGCCTCGGTTTCGACAAGTTTTTAAGAGACATTCATCTTCAATTTTCATAATTTCTCCTTTATCCTTCCTACAGTTACACCATTATTGTCATATATTGCCTTATTTCATCTATATCTGATCATTCGAACTTCACAAGGAATAATAATGCTAAAAATTGAGCCCATCTAAGGGTTTCATGCACATGTTTAAATAACTTGATGATTAGTTGTGATTGGCATTGCTATGATCCTTGTGACTTATGAGCCCATGGAGGGCGTATTTGTTGATGTTGCAGGGCCACACCCGATGGACAGGTACATATGGGGAGATGATTAGTTCAGACCTCCATAGCGCTAAAATCCCACCAGATGGATGTTGAGACCCCAGCCAAAGGCAGAGACAGATCAGGAGTTTGCACTGGAGAGAGTGGAGCACGTTCCACCAGGGATAGTCTGGCAGGCCTGGACCTAGGGGATCTTCCCCTTTTCACCATGATGTAGGCCTTGGAAGGCCCATGAGGTCACCCAGCGTTTTGGATACTTTGGAGGCAATTGTGTGCCAAGTGTTGTCGTCCTTATACACACTTGCAAATGTGAGCTAAGTCCTGCTCACTTAGTGTGTCCTCGGAGGCATAATGCCTAGGTTCAAAGTCCACACTGTCACTTTGACTTGAACCTCTTCCGTCTAGGCTAACTCCTAGGGAAGCCAAGGGGGGTAGGCCTCGTTGTCTCACTTCTTGAGAATCCAGCAACCACTTGGTAATAGGGGGAGGAGAGTTTTGGGTTGACATCTAGATAGGGCTAAAATTAATCTCACACTTAATCACTTAATTCAATTTTCAGTCTACAACACCAAGCAATACAGTTACACACTTGCAAGTTCACT
>ML777794.1:182129-225033 GCA_009831015.1 Picea engelmannii
ACAGGACAAAGCTGGCTGAGGAGAAAAAGATGGGCCCTCCAGGGCCATGCTCAAGTCGCTCCTGCTCTCGGTACTCCATGTCTAGGACCATGTGGGCCTCGAGACATGATCTCCTAGTTATCCCTAGATATCGGGGATAACAGATCCGACCTCTGAAGCTCCTGATGTCACCCCCTAGGGGTTTGTGCACCTCCTGGGTTGTGGGAGTGCGCCCTAGTGATTCCACTAGTGGAATTGGACGATGTATGGCTCAAAACGATCCTCATGGCCTCCTCTGTAATGGGTCGGAAGGGTTTCCTCGGATCTGCTCAGGAACACCCCCCTGGAACCCCAAATGTACTTCCTCAAGAATTGTGCCCTGAATGACTGTTTTCTTCTTTCTGGGAGATTCCACCGTCGGAAACTAACAACAGGTGGCTCAATAGGTGCGCCCTGGCTAGCTCTCTAATGGATCGTAAGGAATTGGTAAAATACTAAATTGTCTCAAGTGGCCACACAAACCCTCTCTCTAACCCTTGCGCCCTCACTGGCTGAGTTGCGCAATGACTGAACTGGGTACATGTAATGCACGGTGAAATACTTGGACAGTATCTCTGATAGGCTATGGTGTGTCTCTCAACACCGAAACCGATCAATGGTGGTGGTTTCCTCGAGAAATCCACAAAACAACAAGGGGGTCGATTTCCTCCTCCTCTGCAAATATCTAAACATCAAATCATAACATAATGATGAATTAGGTTGCTTTACCCTTACTTTACAGCTTCCCGAAACCCTAATTCGTTGTTGACCTTTTCCCTCCAAGTGACTTTTACTTTATTTTATTATTCCTTGATCAAATCACTTAATTAAATAATTAATTAACCATTTTACCTCTAAAACGTGACTTATCCATCCTTATGGCTTCTCCGGCCACTGAAAGTCACTTCTCATCATCTTATCTTGTAATGCTCTTCCTCCCGATTTCGATGAGCTATTACACTAAGAGGTTTATCCAAGTAATATGCCCATTATGACCTTCTTAGTGAATTTAATTAAGATATGACTCATAATAACTTAAAATTACGAAAATCGTCGGAATGCAACGAAACCAAAGCCAAGTTGTGTGGAATGGATCTTGATGATGAACGATGCAAGTCGGGCCCAATAAAACCCCTCGATATTTCTCGAATTCTCTGTCATCCCTATCTGGCTACTCTGTTAGGCATAACAATCTGTAATGTTATAATGTCCCAAAATGGGGAAATTACAGTGCTCCCTACCGGAATATTGCTTTTCCTCGAGCAATAACTGAATCTAACTACATATGATATCGGGGTCCCATATCCACCTATGTGACACAGGGTAGACTCCCCTCAAGATGTGGCCTCTCCAACTGCTCACCACACATGACACCCACATGCTCCTGATGAGTAGAATGATTAATGACCAAAGAATCTCAGTCAACTCCCCGAGCAACCACTCTACTCGAAACTCAACTCCATCAAACGTTGAACTTCCAAGCACTCCAATCCCAGGATCCCATATCAGAATGTGAACTGCAATGCCTCGTGAAATATAGTCCTGTAACATATCAATACCATGAGTCTCCTGCAAATAACACACGGTCTCAACCCGAAATGAGTTTGTCCTCCAAGACCGTACCAACCCCAACACGACCTCCACCAACTGGACATGTTGTTGCCATAGTGAGGTACTACAAGACCTCAACGAATCACCAACAAGTGACATGCTCCCCCCAATACTGAAGCTCACTGGAAAGTCAAAGTGACTTCCCCCTGCAAAGATCCACTCGTCTCCATCAATCAATGAAATGCCCAGCCCTGTAATCCCAGGGTCCCATGCTGGCCTCTAACAAGGACCATCACACGGACGTTGCACTACTCTGATCATGATTGTCTACTCAAAGTATACATATTGGATCCCCCACTCCTAGATCCCCATGCTAAAATACCTATGAAAACTTAGCATGATGTCAAGAAGTTGAACCTGTAAAGGTATCTCTATGGAATCAACATCTACCCAACCACCTCCATACTCAATCATGAGTATCAATAGGGAGAACCTGTCTCGCCACATAGAACAAGTCCCTGCAAGCCCTCTCAAAACCATCCAAGAGTGAAGTATGTTGCTCTCTGGCGCAACCTGGGCCATCATAATATGAAACAACCCACTAACCAAATGGACTCTCAGATCCCATGGCGAAATTGGAAGTTCATCACTTCCAATCCCCACTAACTGCTCATGTGTCATACTGATAACTGTCAGAAGCCCTCCATCCTCATCCCAATGAGAATCTAAATCTATGTCACCCTCTGAGATATCTGCTATCCCATGGCCTAAGATGCTCACCATCACGCCCAAGGTCTCAACTGTTTGTCTCTGATGATCCACCCCTATCCTGTTGTATGCAATAAAGATACTCTTGTCGAGTGGGCTTGGCCTACCAACTCTCCATGTCCCCTGCCATTGTCTATCTCCCCCTATGTTGTTGTCAATGATGAAAGCATCGGGAAAAACTAACAGAAACATCTGTAACCGACTGTAGGACTGGAAAGTATCATATGCTTCGGTCAATCCCTGAGATTGGACCAAAAGCTCATCCACTAGCACCCATGGTGAATAATCATCTAAACTCCAACTATCGGGTACAACAGTAGATAACTCCACAAATTGTTGGTCAATCACTCTCCCTCCATCACTCAGATAGTTGTTGCTACTATGAAGGTGATCTCCCAAAACTATGTGTTGCTGCAAGGGAGAGGAATCTCCATGCTCCACTAAGTGTGTCTCCTCCATGCAATCCAATGCGTCCCCATGAATCCCACTGTACATCTCTCTCATCATCATATATCCAATGTGTACTGTCGGATCAACCACCGTGTGGATATCAACCAATCCTGGAACACAAATGAAAGTGTCTTCGTAACTGCCCCCGGCTCTAGAATCCTCAGGTGCATGTGTATGACCGACTGTCTCAAAACTACCCATGAATGGTGGCCCCTATGACACCCGGACATCCTCCAACAATGTAACTAAGGAACATATTTGACTCTCTGTCGAGATAGATATAGTGTATCTCTGACCAGTCTCCTCAAGGAGCTCATCTAATCTGGACTCTGATTCTTGAAGGGATCTCTGTATGCCTTCCAAGAATCCTCGTGTGCTCACCAACTCATGAGTGAATCAGTCCACCTCCAACTCCTGCTCCCTCAGGGCCCTACGATACATCTCACCAACCTCCAATAGGTAATCTCTGTCCATCAACAACTGCAAGTAGTCAGCCCTCATCATAGTTACTCTTTCCCTGAGAGTATGAAAGTCATCCATGGAAAATCCCCCATCTGAACTATCATGTGCCATCAATGCCCTCCAACAATAATCTGCCACCAATGTGTGTGTATCATCCATGCATCGAGTGGTTGCCATGATCATGTCCTCACTGACTCTCAATTGTCCTGTCCAGTGTCGTGACTCCTGATCACAGTCCCGTTGAGGTTCTACCTCATGCCCCTCACTACTAGTGTCAACAATGGAATCCCCAACAACACACTCCTCAAAAGATAGGACATTGAACTGCCCACTGTCCATTGTGCTACTGAATCCTCATGTATGCCACTGCACACCATCACCAACTGCTACCCCATCTGAATCGCACTGTATCCTGTATGGGCAGTTGTATCCTCCTGTGTGCTCACTCTGCTAATGTCATCTGCACCCGGATCCCTACGGATGCGTCTAGACATGAGATATGGTCATCTCGACCCATGCAGAGTGCGCCCTCATCACTGTGGACTGGTCCTAGAAGTGAGTATCCTATCAAACTATCAACCTCCACAACTTGATTTAACAATGGAATCTCCAAAAGTGGTGACTCCCTCTCCCCATACTGGTAGGTATGTGTAAGGTCAACTGTCTCCAAGTCATGTCTCTCCTCCTGGATCTGCAGATCCATATGTCCATGGTGTACAATCCTCACACAAGGCTCCTCCACCATATCAGGAATGCCACTGATATCCTCATGTGTCGTGGCTATCATAGGTGTCTGAGAAGATAAAGAATGTGTCACTGTCATCATAGAAAGCTCATCATCCTCCATACATGACTTCCTGGAAGCCATGTCTACACCCAAGGGTAGATCATCCAACCTCTTAATCTCATCATGTCTAAGTGCCAACACCACTGCCTGATAGGGAAGATGAAGAATATGCGCTATCATCCTGTCCATCCAACTGCTCACGCACATCCTCATTATCACGAGCATCACTATTAAGGTATGATTTGGAATCCTCAACATTGGTTGATGGGGTCTCTTCACCATATGCACCATTAGCCTTTTTCCACGGCACCTTCACCTCCTTGTCCACTGATACTTGGGGTTCATACCACTCAGGATGTTTGATGGTGCAAAAATCCTTGAATGACATGTCTGCATGAAATGCCGGACCAAGCTCCTGATACTCCCTCACACAATCTGCAAACTCATCATGTCTTTTCTGTCATGTTTGTTGCCTCTTTGAACCACTAGCTCCATTACTCCCTGTATTGTTTTGAAGGCTTGCCATAGCCTGTCGCAACTGTTGTCGCCTTTGTGCAAGCATATTACGAATATTCCTCACACTGTCCTCCATATCTGATCTGAAATTTTCTCTGTACTACTGTATCTGAAGGTATAAGTGCAAGTTATCACTGCTGAATTTTAGTGGACATAATCTAACATAACTCCTTACTGATTTTCCCCATAGGCTGGCAGGAAAACCATCTCTAATACCACTGAAATATCCTTGATCCAACTGATCTGGATATTTATTGTTGAACTATGGTTTTGTCATTGAAGTCTAATACTCTGGGGGTTTCCGAATGCGTTTGAGATAATGTGTGACATGCTTGGTGATTTTCGCATGTGTGTTTCATTCATTAATTGTTTTAGCAGTATAAAGATAATGCATGCAAAAGGACATACAATAATAAGCTGGAAGCAGATATGTTAATCATCAGTTAGATCTCATGGATCGTCACTGGAATACAAATCAACTAACAAGAAATACCCATGATCCGAAGAATGAAGGTTGATCTGTGCATGCACGGATAGATCGACAAAAAGCAGTCTGGAAGCTCACGGTAACTATTGCAAAATCTAGAAAACTCGCCATGATGGCGATACCCGTCGGAATGGACTGGAAACTGTCTCAAAAGAAGCGCCATGGCCTCTAGGCTGATCCCAATGACTATCAGACTAAATATTCAACCTATGAAGCTCCGAATGTCACCCCCTAGGGGTTTGCACACCTCTTGGGCTATGGGAGTGCGCCCTAGTGATTCCATCGACGGAATCTAACGATGTATGGCTCGAAACGATCGTTCTGGCATCCTTTGTAATGGGTCGGAAGGGTTTCCTCAGATCTGCTCTAGAATACCCCCTAGAACCCCAAATGTACTTCCTCAAGAGTTGCGCCCTGAATGATTGTTTTCTGCATTCCACCGTCGGAAACTGACGACAGGTGGCTCGATAGATCTGCCCTGGCTAGCTCTCTAATGGGCCAGAAGGAATTGATAAAATATTGAATTGTCTCAAGCGGCCACACAAACCCTCACTGGCTGAGCTACGCAATCACTAAACTAGATCCCTGTAATGCACGATGAAATACCTGGATGGTATCTCCGATAGGCTAGGGTGTGTCTCTCAACACCGAAATCGATCAATGGTGGTGGTTTCCTCTAGAAATCCACAAAACAACAAGGGGGTTGATTTCCTCCTCCTCTGCAAATATCTCAACATCAAATCATAACATAATGATGAATTAGGTTGCTTTACCCTTCCTTTATAGCTTCTCGAAACCCTAATTCGTTGTTGACCTTTTCCCTCCAAGTGACTTTTACTTTATTTTATTATTCCTTGATTAAATCACTTAATTAATTAATTAATTAACCATTTTACCTCTAAAACGTGATTTATCCATCCTTATGGCTTCTCCGACCACTGAAAGTCACTTCTCATCATCTTATCCTGTAATGCTCTTCCTCCCAATTCTGATGAGCTATTACACTAAGAGGTTTCTTCAAGTAATATGTCCATTATGACCTCCTTAGTGAATTTAATTAAGATATGACCCATAATAACTCAAAATTACAGAAATCGTCGGAATGCAACGGAACCAAATCCAAGCTGGGCAAAATGGATCTTGATGATGAACGATGTCAGTCGGGCCCAATAAAACCCCTCGATATCTCCCGAACTCTCTGTCGCCTCTATCTAGCTACTTTGGTAGGCATAACACTCTGTAATGTTATAATCTCCCAAAATGGGGACATTACATTTGATGGGGTAGCAAAGGAAAATCTAGGCAGAAGCAGGGCAGGGGGATAGCTACAGCCAATAGATGAGACCAAAGTGAGCTTTAAGGTAGGGATTAGCTTAGCCACAAACAACCAAGTTGAGCTCATAGAAACACACACCTTGATCAAGTAGGCAACTAAACGAGGAATTACATACATTGAGGTCTTTGGTGACTCCAAGCTAGTGATCAAATGGCTGACAGGTAAGGCCTAGGTACTAAACATTTGTTGATGATTACAGCTGCGTGAGACATCCTCCAAGACACAGACTGAGTGAGTCGGCTTGAGAGAGAGCCCATGAGTTGGGTGTGCCCATGAGATGGGTGTGTTGTTCCTCTCTGAGACGGAGAAGGAACGTTGTGTGTACCCTTGTGTGGGGTGAGGAATCCCATGAGTTGGGTGTGCCCATGAAATGGGTGTGTGGTTCCTCTCTGAGACGGAAATGGAACGTTGTGCCTCTGTGAGGTGGTGAAGCCCATGAGCTGGGTGTGTGGTTCCTCTCTGAGGCGGAGATGGAATGTTGTGTGCCCCTGAGAAGAGAAGAATCCCATGTGATGGGTTTACTGTTCTCCTTTGTGTAGAGAGTTGAGATGATGTGATACTCCAGATGATTCTCCTGTGTAACGCAGTGAGAAAGAGATATGTTGAGTTGGACGTGGTTGTGGCTGAGCACAGGTGAACGTGATCCTAGTGGTAAGGATGTATTGGCCTCATATGTGCAGAGAGTTGAGATGATGTGATACTCCATACGATTCTCCTGTGTAACACAATGAGAAAGAGATCTGCTAAGTTGGACGTGCATGTGGCTGAGCACAGGTGAACATGATCCTAGTGGCTGAGCACTAGTGAGTGTGGTTCTCCTGTGAGACACAGTGAGATAGAGATGTGGACATCCCTGTGGCTGAGCACAGATGGATATGCCCCTAGTGGTTGAGCACTAGTGGGTGTATGTGCTATATTGTACAAGAGTCAGACTTACATGTAACCCTATTTATGATGTAAAGGGTACAGGTCGGTCCCACCATAAAGTGAAAGATAATTAATGTAAAAGATAATTAATATGGTAATTATTAATTATATTCTAAGTTATTGAGGTCGGCCTTGTTGTGCCAATAGACACTACTATTGACAGGTTAAGTCTAATATAAATAAAGGTAAATTCCCCATTGAGGAATCATATCACAAGTGTGAGTTTGGAAATTTCAGCAAACACTTGTTCTTGGGAAAAGTGCGCACCTCTCTTGGGCGCTAGTCTTCTAGGGTTTATAAGCACCCTTTTGTGTGCTAGGTCTTTATGGTGGTGGAGGTCTTTCTCTTGAAGAATATAGCAAAGGATTGGCTGGGTTTTCTTCCCTTGTTGAGAAGGATTTCCAGGATACTTCTTGTGTACTTGTGCATGGTGTTTCTTCTTGTGATCTTGGTTGCTGCAACAAATTGTTTATGGTTTAAGTAAAATGCTAAAAATGGAATGAACTTCATGCTTAAGCCTAGCTCAATGAAAAATCAATAACATTCACCACCAAGCAAGAGTCAAAGGCATATTAGAACTGGCCAGTACTTTTCGAAGCATTTCATTTACCCATATATTTGGAGAAAATAACCAATTGGTAGACCAGGTGGTTAAAGAAGTTGTAGACTTGATAGCATGAACTATTATTGTGGAAGAAGAAGGAGCTCGCTCCTCTTTCACAAACTTACAAGGTTAGCTTTGATCAAAATTATCCACCACCTTGATCAAGTGGAGGAAGGCTCAACAAAATCAGCCAGTATCAGAGGAACTTCCAATGCTATGGTTTTAGGCCCACAGCGGTATAATGGAGAATTGGCAGCAGTATGAATGCAGCATTTTTAGTCTTAATTTTGATATCTTTGTATTGAACCTCAAAGGCAATGGCCTCAGACTCATGATCATTAAGTCAATAGCTAGACTATCACACTGTCCAAATGTACTCTTTTTTAAATCAATGAGAGTAGACTTTTTGTTTTTGAAAAAAATATATAGTACTTAAGAGACATGACTATCCTATAGGACACAACCTTTCATAATAATTATTAATATAAATAATATAATTTAAGTATACTGCATGCCCGTCTACGAAGGCTTCTTCCTTGAAGGACAATAAAGAAACAAGATGAAAAGATCATTGAAGCCCAATCCAAAGGAGATCGACTTTTATCAGAAATATTTGTTGTTCAGATTCTCAAATAGAACTTTTCTTATTATGATTCCAGGTGTCTTTTGAAAGAAATTGCATGGTTATTCTACTTCTTTGGAGCATAAACAAAGTGTCATCTTTGTTTAGACGAATAGTTGATTGATTAGAGCAGCAACTCTCATAATTAGGATGACAATAAAGTTTTGCTAAAGTATAATTTTTGTTGACCTCAATTTTAGGACACTCTTGATTAACCTTAACTTGTGAATTAATGTACTCATTAGATAGATTAGTTGATGTCAAGTGGGTCTAGCTCAAGTGGTTGCGAGGAAAGTCATCATCCTCCCCACCCGGGTTCAAATCCCACTTTATGACACGTTGCTCTTCGTGAGCTGATTGTTGAATATCATGGTCATCACGAATTTGTTGACAAGACCTTGAGCCTCTGCAGAATCTGATTTACCCTAGGTACCATCTATGGAATGAGGAGAAGTGCCCGGCAAGTTCCCTGGGATGTATATTTCGAGGAAAAAAAACAGATTGGTTTATCTATCAAATGATAAAAAAAATTCCCCAGGATCCTTTGTTTCTTGCATCTTAATCTTTGAAGAAAAAAAAATGCATGGATTTTGCATGTTTTCACCCACTAGAAATTATAGAACTCAAACCAAATAGATGCCTAATTTAACTTGCAGCAATACAAAAAATGTTGCAGATTTCCAGAAACAACAAAAATATATTATTAACTTGCTATTTGATATATAAAGTTCACATTCTTAAGAAGCTCGTGATAAGATTTGAAGTGCTATGAGCCCATACCCATTCACGATCACTTTGCGAAGCTGACTCTGAAATTTAGGGTTCAATCTATAGCTGATTTCCTTTTTCCTACTGAAAATAAGCAAGGATTAAATCAGTCAAGAATCTTGAGGAGAAAAAATAAATTACACAACTGGTTAAAATCTTTTATATTAGCTGTGATCACTGAAACTAACAAATAAGTTTTTATTGGCAGCAGCGTTTCTACATAACCACCTTCAGAAATAGACACAACCTATTTCAGACTGCTACTTTTAAAAGCATTCATATATATTCAAATCCCCCCAAGGATTAAAAGTAAAGTACATTAGAAACATATTTTGATTGAAAAGACAATCATTGTCAGAAAACTAAAGCAATGGAGGAGCCAAAAGGCATTATGAGTGGCTGACATTCAGAGTACTTCCAAAACCCTGTTTTTACATTTTCTAGTCTACAAAATCCCACTACAACAACTAATATGCAAACAAATTAAGCTTGCCTACAGCATAAAACCCAATACTTTTTCAATATATTTTAAGGATGGACTTCAACATATAATGCAAGATGGAAATTATGGAATGATGCTTACATCTGTTCATTAATATAAAGATGATCATGAGGATATAACCAAAACTTGTTGAGGCTCTCAGAAGCAGCAACGTGAAGATTTAATCATTTATCTAGACCATTGAATGTTTCAGCCCCTCAAATTAGCGATTTTGACCTCCAAATGGAAAAGAAGAATTAACTAAAAGTTTACTTTTGTGAACAAAAAAAGAAAAAAGAAGTATATTAATGCAAAAACTGTCAATACCTGTCAGAAACTTCAATAAACACTCTCAGCTGCAACAACCTGTCAAGTGCTGCTTTGTGCTTAGACAGGCCATCTGAAAGCACCCATTCCTCCATTGATTTGACAGGCACTGCAATGTCAATATATAATAGTTGCAATACATATTTCTTTGGCACAGGAGTCATAGACCTGCAAATCACATTACATGAGAATGTATTTTCATCCTCCAAGAAGAAAGTGAATTACTCAAGGGTTCTGTATCAACTCCAAGAATCAAAACATTCAATAGTCTTCTCCACCTTTAGCAGAACCATTTCTGTGTCAAGGGATTTCAACTCACCCATATTATGCATATCTACAATCAAAAGGGCAAAAAAAATCCAACTCTAATGATGCTACCATTGACACCCAAGGAGAGCAAATGCTCTTTACTGAACCAATAGTACATCCCAAATCACCACATATAACCAATTATTGCTACTCTTTAACTATTAATTTATTAAAAATTATTAAAGAAAGCATTTACTAAGCTTAATAGTAGATGCTAGACTTTCCTTAAGTTCTTAACTAACACTCATAATGAATAATCGAAATGAATATCAGATTACACATGTTGAACAGAGAGGAGACAGAGCTTTTGAGAAGGGAACCATAAAATTGTTCATTTTCAATTCATCATGTTTTCTTACATATGTACAAATGTGGAGAAGAAAGATGCTACATAACCTCTTCTTGTTTATTCATTACGAACTATAAAGCACTTAATGTACTTTTTATTTGCATAAAGTAAATGTTAAAGTCTAATAAGTAACTATTCCTTAATAAGTTAATAATTACACTTAATTGTCATTCTAGAAAATACACCAAGCTTATCTCTAAATTTCACAAATTTATCTGAACCGAGTGACGCTGTGAAGATATCTACAGTCTGCTTTTGTGTGGTACAATTTTGAAGTTCAACCTCTTCATCTTCTACAAGCTTCCTGATGAAATGACAATGTACATCAATGTGTTTGGTGCACTCACGAAATACTGGATTCTTTGCTAATTTTAGAACACCCTGATTGTCATAGAAAAGCACAGTTAGATTGGTTTGTTCAAGCATTAAATCTGCAAGTATTCTTATAGCCAAACTGCCTCACATGCTCCTTTTATTGCTGCCTGTACTCTGCCTTGGTAGAAGAAAGTGAAACACCATGTTGTTTTTTGCTAACCTATGAAACTGCACATGTTCCAAGACTAAACACATAACCAGTTGTTGATTTCCAACCACCCACTGATCACATCCAATTAGAATCTCTATAGCCAGTTAACTAAAGTCCATCACTTTCACCATATTATAATCCAAAATCCTATTGTACCTTTAACATATCTCAAAACCAATTTTGTTGTTGTCCAATGAATTTTTACAATCAGACATCCTGTATTTGTCTAACAGACCTTTGGTATATTTAATTTGTGAAGAAAAAACACATTTATTAGCTTGCCAAACTTCTACACCTAAACAATAATGTATGAGGCCTAAGTCTGTCAAGTCAAAAGAGGAACATAATTCAACTTTTACCTTGGTAATTGCTCCAACCTTACTACATATGATGATGATATCCTCTACATATAACCCCAATATTACCACATCACCATACTCACTTTTGGCATAAAGATTGGAATCAGAAAAGTTTCTTTTGAATCCACTATCCTGCAAATGTTTGTCAATTTTGATGTACCAAGCTCTTAGCACCTGCTTGATGCCATAAAGCGCCTTAACCAATCTGCATACCATATGTTCCTTTCCAGGGCCCTAAAACCTTGAGGTTGATACATATAAACCTCTTCTTCCAAATGACCATTGAGGAAGCAACTTTTAACATCCATTTGATAAATAGTCCAACCAAAATGAGCAGCAAAAGCTAGATCTAACCAAATCATAACTAACTTGATAGTGGAAGCAAATGTCTATTCATAGTCTATCCCTTCCTACTAAGCAAAACCCTTTCCAACCAGCCTTGCTTTGTACTTGTCAAATGTACCATCCACCTTGCACTTGACCTTGTATATCTATTTGTAACCAATGGGTCTTTTTGTCAATGGAAACATCCTCCAACACCCAAGTCTAATTTTTCATCAAGGCAACATATTCAACTTGCATAGCCCTCTCCCCTTCTGGTCATCCTTTAGCTTCATCATAACTCTGAGGTTCAAACGAATGTTGAGTGTTAGCAAGTAAACCATAATTGCATAATTCAAATTTTTTCCCTCTGTTTTGCAACAACCATCCTTCCTCCCCCAGTTCAAGAATCTCATCCATGCAAACATCGTCAAATGACTAATAGAACCACTTGGGACATCTCTTGACTTCTTTAGCCTGCAAATTAAAAAATCTTATTTGGACTAATTTCAACACTGATGTCACGCTGATTTAGATAAATTTCAGCAGCCACATTACTCCTAGAGGTCTGCCCTACCTCGTGTCTAGATGACCTATTCAAAAGAGTTGGATTTTCAACAGAATCACAGCCATCTGCAAGAAATTTCAGACCTGATTTATGGCCTGAATTACCCGGAAACAAACTCGCATGTTTATCAATCACAATATCTCAACTAATAACTCATTTGTTAGCTTCAATAACACCAATCGATAGACTTTATGATCATCAGTACAGCCTGTGAACATTAATTAACTTCATTTTGAATCCAACGTATCATGCTTCTCATCAGGAATCCATACACAAGAAACTGAACCAAGCCTTCTTACAAGACCAAGCCTCTTCTGGAGTCATAGTTTGAACCAACTTTATAGGAGATCTCTTTAGAAAATAGACAGTAGCATGAACTGCCTCTACCCAATATTTGTAAGGTACAGATTTGTTCTCTAAAATGCACCTTGCCTATTGTGACCCTTCACATATAATTGTGTCTTTACTTATTGCACCTTTTAATAAGCTTTGTCCTCGGAACAAGAGTAGTGACAAGTGTCACTGGTGAAAGTTTTCATCTCCCATGAGAGATCCTCCTCTATAAGGTTCTTCCATTTGATAAGGCACTTGTTAAGTTTCGGGGTTACTCCGAAAGTGTTTACACCATGCTTGGGTTGCTTCATCGGATTGGGGGTACATGGTGTAAGTTTTGAAAACTCCCAAGCCCTAGGTGACTAAAGTCCTTATGATCTCAGTCAAACAAGTAGATTGATTAATTTAATTATTGCAGAAATAAATTTCAGACCATGGCATTAATCACAAAATAGCTGGAAATCAAATAGTGGAAGCATAAAAATTAATTTCACACATATACCGGTAATTACTCCTTCAAATCTGCTTTTCATTCCTTCAAAAAACTTACAAGGAAACCTCCACAAGCTGCTCAAAAACCAGCACTTCATGGATACCAAAAAATCACCTTGAACTTGAGTGGACCAACCTGATAAGAGAGTACAACTTGCTAAAAAACAGAAAAAACAGATCTCTGTTGTACGGTACTGCTATACGAACTGCACAGCTGCTGTGCAAATTCCATACAGTTGTACGGATCCGTACTATTCTCTCCGTACGACTATATGGGACTGTGCGTTCCCTGGAAACACCTCTTTCCTGGCTGCCTGCACTCTCTCTCTCTCTCTCTCTCACTCACACACACGCAACCTGCTCAACTGCTCATATGTTCTCTTGTAAGTTGTATGTCTTAACTCTCTATCTTGACCCATCTTTATAGTTTTAGCTGAGACCAAAACCCTAATATATTTTTGAGATTACTCCTAGTCTAAGTCATGCATGCATGAAATACACTATTTAGACTCAACTGCTAAAAATAAGACTTCCACTTTTTAACTAGTGTGAATTACAAAATAGAATTACTTTTTCAAAAATAGAATTACTTTTCGAAAATATCTCGAACTAATTCATGTCCAAGCTATAATTCTCAACATAAGTTCAACCCCTGGATGGTCCGAGATGGATTGGCACATGAGAGATAGTCCTTGATGGATTTGAACGGTTGAGATAGCTTGCTCAGTGGATGCTTGACCTCAAATGGTTGTTGGCTCAGTGTTCTTTCCATAGGCGTTGGAGTTCTCTTGAAAGTTTGGTGAACACCCTTCATTGGGGCCCCATGAAGGATCCACTTGTTTAGAGAGTGCCTTACATGGGATGAGGAGCGGTGTGTAGCTTGGAGGGCATTAGAACCTAGTTGGCATGTGGCAGCTTGGATTCTTGTTCGGAGGATTGGAGATGGCTTGGGGATGCCTGGGGATTTAACGGTATTCTTCCAAGAGTTAGCTGACCCAGTGGAGTACATTGCTTAGGAGGATCAATGGAATCCGCAGAGGCTTATGATGGAAAGAAGTGGACTTGCTTTGCGTAGCTACATCACCTTGGAGCCATTATTGTGCACATCACCTTGGAGCATAGCACATGTACTTTAGAAGTTTACAGTGTAACGTCTCACTTGTGTTGGCCTACAAGTGCTCATTGTAGGTTGCTTGTAAGGACTAAGGCCTACATTTTATTGTTTGTCTCCCTTACCTCTCATATAAATAGAGGTAGGAGAGAGTCTTTCCACTCATGTATGTTCATTCACTCACTTGTATTCATTGTGATGAGATGTGACCCAAAGAAGAGTGCACACTAACCTCTCTCTCTCTCTCTCTCTCTCTCTCTCTCTCTCTCTCTCGTTGTTAGGGTTTGTTGGTCTTCTTGGAGCATCTGGAGGTCTAGGGTTAGGGTTTATCCCTTGGAGATTGGAGATTAGGTTTTTGTGATAAAACCCTAGGGTGGAACTGTGAAGAAGAAGAGGAGGAGAATACATCATGCTTTGGAGGATGTGTTGGAGTGAATCTTGCATATTGGATCTTCTTGGTTGCTAAGGTTTTGTTGATTTCCCCTAGCTAGGGTTTGGAGAGCTGGAAGGATTTGTACTAGCCTTGAGAGAAGGCTACAAAGTGTACATGTACTTCATCTTGAGCATATTAATGAAGTTTCCAGCCATCCCAAACTTATGTGATTTCCAGATTTGATTTTCAGCCATATATGTCTTGCTGATTTGACATAAGTAAAAGGACAATTGTTAAGTGATTTGACATTTAAGTGAAGAATATAAGGAGCTGATTTTACTGCTGTCATACTGCTGCTGTACTGTTGTTATTGGCTAATAAGTTGCCCTAAAAGGGCTGAAACTTATCCCTTTGGTCTGGTATCTTTTCTCCCTGAATTGCCGGGAAGTTTGGGCTGATTGGAAGTGAAACATTGTACTCTTTCCACTGCTGTTTTGTACGTTGTTTTACAGCAGCCCTAAGGCTGAAAATTCATAGGGCTAAGATCTGAGAAACCTTCTAGATTGAAGGTGAAATTTCTGTTTTGCATTGAATTTTGAATTCCAAGAAATTTCCACAGTACTTGTTACAACCCTAGATGAAATTTTTTTTCTCTCTGGGGGTAGGATCTCTTCTAGCTCTAAAATGAGTTTTCCTTCTTCCTCCAAGATAGGAGTTCCACCAGTACTAGGTGTTGTTGTCCCATCATTTGTTTTAGACATGAAACATGGAAAACATTTTGGATACGACTTTTCACTGGTAGTTCCAAGGCATATGCTGCTTGATTAATTTTTTGCCCAATTTTGTACAGGCCATAAAACTTGGGAGCCAATTTCTTCTTTCATTGTTGCTTGAGGGACAGTTGCTTGTATGGCTGAAATATTACAAACACCCAATCTCCTTCTTCGAAGTCTCTTTCTGGTCTATGCCTATCTATGTCTTGTTTCATACGATTTTGGCTGGATACTAGTTTTCTTTATTATTTGAATAATCTTCTGATTTTCAGCTAGGTAATTTCTGACTGTAGGATCCTTGGTGTTGGTTAGTGCAAACTCTTTCCACCTTGATAATTAATAACCATATAGAGCTTGAAAATGGGTCATTTTGACAAATGCATGGTAGGTGAATTATAACACCATTCCGCAGGATGCAACCATTGGAACCACTTGCTCTGTCATGTGTAATGAAACAATGGAGGTATGCTTCAAGACACTTATTAACATTTGACCATTTTGTTAAGGATGGTAAGCAGAACTCATGTTGAGAGATACTCCACTCTGTTTGCAAAATTCTCTCCAAAAATTACTTTTAAACTTGGCATCCCAATGACTAACAATAGCTTTAGAAAACCCATGTAGTTTATAAATAGTCTTGCAGAAAACGTCTATGATTTGTTTAGCTGAATCTGTTTTCTTGATTCCCATGAAATGTGCATACTTTCTTAATCGATCAACGGTCAACCACAACAAATATTTTGTCCTTCCCTTCCGACAAGGGTAATCCTTCAATAGAATCCACAAAGATTTCTTCCCATTTTTGGTTCAAAATGTTAAATTTGGCAGCATCGGCAGTCATTCTCCAATGAGAGGCCATGTGGGCCACCCTAAGGCTAGCCAGGGAGATTTGGAGAATCAACCAGTCTTGTGAGGTATTGACAAAAGCCAGGGGGAACGTACAACCTCTGTGAGTCAAACCAAAAGTTCGGATGAACGAGATGCTATATGATCTTGTGAGTCTAGCCAAGGCAAAAGAAGAAGCTTTGTAAGTCTAAGACAAAAGTCAAGATGTAAGTCTAATGGAAAAGTTAAGGGGAACGTACAACCTCTATGAACATAGACAGTCTAGTGCAAAAGTTAGGGGGAACGTACGACCTCTGTGAGCATGGAAAGACTAGTGCAAAAGTTAGGGGGACTGTACGACCTCTGTGAGCCTAGTCAAGCCTTGTGAGACATGAGCAAAAGTCAAGACATCTAGCAAAAGTTAGGTTGAATGTACAATTCCTATGAGCTAGAAACAAACAATCTTCCTTATGCAAATAATGTAAATGTATTGATCTAGTGCGTTGGCATGTGTAACATTATCCACCATGAAAATAAGTTTGAGTTACCTAACTCAGTTGTAAAAGTCGAATTGCATGTTTAGTCTGAATTGTCAAACTCAAGTTGACAAGTCATGTTGCAAGTTGCATGTTGCATGTTGCATGTCAAGTTGCATGCATGCATGTCTAAGTTGCATGTCGAGTTGCATGTTGAGTTGGCATGCAATGCATAAGCCTAGTCTCAAGTCAAGTTACTAATTCAAGTTGTCATGCAGAGTCTAGTCTCAAGTCAAGTTACAATTCGAGTTGCATAGACATGCAGACTCCTCCTAATTTAAGACCACTCTCCTCTCCTCTCCACGCCTTTATATACAGAGCTCGACCTCCTCTTCAAGACACACAGTTTATTCAACACAAGAGTGAAGGAGACAGAGCAGTAAAGGTTAGCCTTTAGTGCTGTCCATATCAGCAGTAAAGAACTGTGATTAGTGCTGTCTATTTCAGCAGTGAAGGAGTCGAACAGTGTTGTATATATCAGAAATAAAGGACAGCGAACAGTGCTGTCTATATCAGCAATAAAGGACAGTGAATAGTGATGTTTATATCAGTTGTAAAAGTCAATGAAGTTTGTGTGTTTGTTGGTCTAACAGTCAGGTATTTTCATGGTGGATTATTGTACTTGATCTTACATATTATTTGCAATAAAGGAAGATTGTTTGCTGGGGTTTTTTTCTCCCTATATAGGGTTTCCCTAGGGTAAACTCTTGTGCATGTGTGACATTCTATTTGAGTACCTTTTCTACTTATGTTCATCATTTCGAAGAATTCATTTTGCTGGTTGATAAATCAAATTGTACTTAAAGCATTGAAGAAACTAAAGAATTAATCCGCATGTTAAATCAAGCTCAATAATTTAACATGGAATCCGAGCTAAGGGTGTGAAAGAGCTTGTTCAGTTTCCAGCGTGAATATCTTGCAGGAGCATGATCTTGAGCAGTGTGTGACCTCAGTGATGGAGGAACCCACCTCTAATGCAGGAAGAGCGGCCTTCAGGAAGAGTCAAGCAAAGGCGAAGCGAATTATCTTTAACTCAGTCAAAGACAGTATAATGTCAGCAATGACTTTGTTAATGACTGCCAAGGAATGTATGGATACCTTGCTAAATCTGTATGAGAAAAAGGCACCAAGTCAGAAGAGGACACTTAAGCACAAGCTTAAGTATTTGAAGATGGAGAAAGGTGAATCGGTAGCATCTTTCTGTTCCAAGATAACCCAGATCAGAGATCAGCTCTTGGTCTCAGGTGTCACAATGGATGATGATGACTTAGTGCAGGCTATATTTGATGGTCTTCTTTCTTCATGGGAGACTGTCTTATCTAATGTGAGTGGGAGAGAGATTCAGCCCACGTTTGAGAGGTTATGGCATGACTGTCTCCAAGAGGTGAGTCGCACAGCTACCAGGAGTGAGCCATCCAAAGAAGAGCAATCGGCATTAGCATCAAGATTCAAGGG
This sequence comes from Picea engelmannii, assembly GCA_009831015.1. NCBI lineage: Eukaryota > Viridiplantae > Streptophyta > Pinopsida > Pinales > Pinaceae > Picea > Picea engelmannii. Next base: position 200,564 of record ML777794.1, read on the forward strand.
AAAGAAGAAAGTGAAATATCCCTGATCCAATGGATCTAGATAGACTCTGCTGAAATTGTTGTTTCTACTCACAAATTTGATACTCTGGGGATTTCTAGATGCGTTTTGGTTACTTGTTTAACATGCTTGGTGATTTTCACATGTGTGTGTCATATAATTAAGTGTTTGAGCAGAATATATGTTGCATAAGAAATAAAGGAACCAACACAACTCAATAGCATGTATTATGAATAATAGGCGGAAATACAATGTGCATGTAGGAAATATAGGAAATAGTCATCAGCGAGATCTCATAAGAGTTGATCGTCGTTGGAATACAATGCAAAACAACAAGAAATACCCGTATACAGAAGATCAAGAAGAAGCGGCAACATGCATGAATAGATCAACTGGATGCAATCTGGTACGGTGAAATACCTGGATGGTATATCCGATAGGCTAGGGTGTGTCTTCCAACACCGAAACCGATCTGGGTGGTGGTTTCCTCCAAAAATCCACAAAACAACTAAGAGGGTCGACTTCCTCCTCTGGAACATGTTCTCAACTCAAAATCATAACATAAAGAGGAATTAAGTCGAATTCCTCTTCATATACCTTGTTCGATCTAATTCTTTGTTGACATCACTTAAGCTAGGCGCTTTTCCTCCTAAGTCGAATGATTAATTAATTAAGTCCCCCCCTCAACACCTTTTTCTTCTATTTCTCCGTTGACTTTGGCTTAAGTCACTTTTCCTATGCTTTTTGGCTTAATTCATCGTTTATCCATTTATTCACCCTTATTTCTCCCTTTGTTCCCTGTTTGTGCATGACTATAGTCAACAGGAACAAATAGACTACTAAGTCACTCCCTGCTGGCCTATTCTTGGGAACGGGACATCACAAAAAGTCACTTTCCAGAAAGGCTCTTAGAAGAAGATAAATACTAAAGGTATGTTCAAAGTTAAGAATATTGATACATCTAAGATTAAATGCTTTAATTGCAATAAGTTGGGTCACTTTGTTAGAGACTGCTGGTATAGGAAGAAAAATCCAAGGAAAGGGAAACATCATGCCTCAACTACTGAGAATGATGAATCCAAAAGAAATCAGAATAGTCCTTCTAATGAAAAAGAAAATAGAAAACAATATTACTTGGTTTCTGCTTTATCCAGTATAGTTATCATAGGGCCGAAAACTTGGTTAGTAGACAGTGGTGCACCAAAGCACGTGACAAGGTACAAGGAGATTCTTTCAGATTTCAAGAAGAAATCCTTTGCAGAGCAAGTTGAGCTTGGGGATGACAAATGTTACAAGATAGAGGGAGTAGGCTCTATCTCCTTCAGATTGGAATCTAGGGCAATGCTTCATGTTGATGAAGTATTATGTGTCAGAGCTCAAGAAGAATCTATTATCAGTTGCAACCCTTGAGGGCAGAGGATATTGAGTGATCTTCAAGCATAGGAAGGCACTTCTGTGGGCTAAAGGTAACCACCTGAGTACAACAAAACCTATTGGGACTCGCAGAGGAGGACTGTATGTTGTGACGGGACAGTCAGTTCAGGCATTAGCTCATGATGCGACTAGCTCTAGCGAGTTGTGGCCCAGAAGGCTTGGACATATTCATTACAAAGCACTTCTAGATCTGTAGAATATGGTATGTGGCATGCCCTTTATTTCTTTTTGTAAAAATGAAATTTGTAAAGGATGCATGCTTGGTAAAAATATAAAGAAAGCATTTCCTAGCAGTGACAGTAGAGCTCAGGGCATCTTAGATTTGGTTCATTCTTATGTGTGTGGTCCCATGTCATCTCCCTCTCTTAGTGGTTGCTTGTATTATGTCATTTTTATTGATGATTGCTCTAGAAAATGTTGGATCTATTTCCTTAAAGCGAAAAGTGACACATTTGATAAGTTCAAAGAATATAAAGCCTTTATTGAAAAGCAGACAGGGAAACACATCAGAACTCTTAGAACAGACAATGGAGGAGAGTTTGAATCTCTCCAGTTTGAGGATTTCTGCAAGAAAGCAGGAATCAAGAGACAGTTGACCGTTCCATATAACCCTTAGTAAAATGGTGTTGCTGAGAGGAAAACCAGAACAATATGTGAAGCAGCGAAAACCGTGATGTTTGACCAGGATCTGCAAAATTCCTTATGGGCAGAAGCTACCTCCATTGTCGTGTATATTCAGAACAGGTGTCTACATGTTATCTTGAAGGACAAGACTCCTGAAGAGGTCTTCTCAGGGATCAAACCTGAAGTAGGGCATCTAAGAATATTTGGATGTCCTGTATATATTCATGTCCCTAAGGAGAAGAGGACAAAGATGGAACCCTCAGGCAAGAAAGAGGTTTTTGTGGGGTACAGCGAGAACTCCAAGGCTTACAGGATTTATGTACCAGGTCAGAGGCAGATAGAGGTAAGCAGGGATGTGACTTTCCATGAGGAAGCCGCATTCAAGAAATCTAGAGAGCTACAATAGGAATCAAAAGCAGTTCAACCAACTTCACCCTCTTCTGAAAGTGAAGATTCAAATGATCAGAGGAAGGAGCCTCATGAAGGGCCAAGTGATGAGCCCCTAGAACCTCCTAAAGAGTTGGAAAGAACCCTTGAAGAACCTCCAGCCAAAAGGAAGCCAGGATGGCTTAAAGATACAGTGCAGGAAGCAGAAAAGATAGTTCCTCCCGAAGGAACTTTCAGGGAAAGTAAGAGGCCTCATAGGTATGGAGGCTATATTGCACTGATGAGCAGCATTAGTGATGTCGAACCTTCTTCGTTTGAAGAAGCAAATAAATTACAAGTGTGGAAGGATGCCATGCTTGAGGAATACAGGTCTATTCTAAAAAACAATGTCTGGGACATTGTGCCGAGGCCAAAGAAAAAATCAGTGGTCTCTTCCAAATGGATCTATAAGATCAAACATGCAGCCATGGGAGTGTGGAAAAGTTCAAAGCAAGATTTGTAGCCAGAGGCTTCTCTCAGAAAGAAGGAATTGACTACGAAGAGACTTGTGCCCCTGTAGCCAGGTATACCTCCATTCGAGTTATTATTGCATTAGCTTCAGTTCTTGGTTGGAAACTACATCAGATGGATGTAAAAACAACATTCTTGAATGGAAAGAATGAACAGGAGGTCTTTGTGGACAACCAGATGGTTTTGTACTGCATAACAAAGACACGCATGTATGCAAGCTAAATAAGGCCTTGTATGGTCTTAAGCAGGCTCCCAAAGTTTGGTATGAAAGGATTGATAGCTTTCTTAAAAGCCTGGGCTTTGAGAAAAGTAATGTTGATGTGAATCTGTACTTTAAGGTAACAAGGAACGAGCCTGTTATATTAATCTTGTATGTTGATGATCTTTTTTTTGACAGGAGATGAAGGGCTAATAGCCTGGTGTAAGAGGGAGCTAATCTCATAATTTGGGATGAAAGACAGGGCGATATATTTCTGGCGCAGGGTAAATACACAGTGGATGTGTTAAAGAGGTTTGGTATGATGGATTGCAAATCCACGTCTACTCCGATGATTACCAACCAAAGGAAGCTGCATGATTTAGATACAGGTTCAGATTTGATGGATCCCACCATGTATAGGCAATTGATTGGATCATTGATGTATATGATCCATACCAGGCCAGATATATGTTATGCAGTGATTGCAATGCGTCAGTTCATGGCTTAACCGAGACAGAGACACTAGGTGGCAGCAAAGCACATCTTGAGATATCTCAGAGGGACCATTACCTATGGTCTGAGATATACATCTAGTGGTGGTTTGTTTTTGCATGGGTATGTAGACGCTGACTGGGCAGGAAGCCCAGTGGACCAGAAGAGTACTTTCGAATACTGCTTCAGTTTAGGATCCGCTATGATCTCATGGTCAAGCAGGAAACAGGGATCCATTGCATAGAGTACAGTAGAGGCTGAGTACATTGCAACAAGTGATGCTCGTAAGGAAACAAAATGGCTCAGAAAATTGGTTTCTAGGTTGTTTGATTACAAGCTAGAGGCTACGGTGGTTCACTGTGATAATCAAAGTTGCATAAAACTAACAAAGAACCCCGTATTTCACGATAGGTCAAAGTACATTGACATGAAATACCATTACATCAAAGACACGGTCCAGAGAAAAATTGTAAAGCTACAGTGCATAGCAACGAGCGAGCAGGTAGCTGATATCCTAACCAAGCCATTGCCATTGAGACAGTTTGTGCAGCTGAGAGGCAAGCTTGATGTGGCTGAGAATAACTCCCTCACTGAGAAGGAGTGTTAAATTTGGTAGCATCGACAATCATTGTCCAATGAGAGGCCATGTGGGCCACCCTAAGGCTAGCCAGGGAGATTTGGAGAATCAACATTTCTTGTGAGGTATTGACAAAAGCCAGGCGGAACGTACAACCTCTGTGAGTCAAACCAAAAGTCAGGACAAACAAGATGCTATATGATCTTGTGAGTCTAGCCAAGGCAAAGGAAGAAGCTTTGTAAGTCTAAGACAAAAGTCAAGATGTAAATCTAATGCAAAAGTCAGGGGGAACGTACAACCTCTGTGAGCATAGACAGTCTAGTGCAAAATTCAGGGGGAACGTACAACCTCTGTGAGCATAGACAGACTAGTGCAAAAGTCAAGGGGAACGTACAATCTCTGTGAGCCTAGTCAAGCCTTGTGAGCCATGAGCAAAAGTCAAGGCATCTGGCAAAAGTTAGGTTGAATGTACAATTTCTATGAGCTAGAAACAAACAATCTTCCTTATGCAAATAATGTAAATGTATTGATCTAGTGCGATGGCACGTGTAACATTATCCACCATGAAAAGAAGTTCGAGTTACCTAACTCAGTTGTAAAAGTCGAATTCCATGTTTAGTCTGAATTGTCAAACTCAAGTTGTCAGCATCAAGTTGACAAGTCGTGTTGCATCTTGCATGCATGCATGTCGAGTTGCATGTCGAGTTGGCATGCAATGCATAAGCCTAGTCTCAAGTCAAGTTACTAATTCGAGTTGTCGTGCAGAGTCTAGTCTCAAGTCAAGTTACAATTTGAGTTGCATAGACATGCAGACTCCTAATTTAAGTCCACTCTCCTCTCCTCTCCACGCCTTTATATACAGAGCTCGACCTCCTCTTCAAGACACAGGTTATTCAGCTCAAGAGTGAAGGAGATAGAGCAGTAAAGGTCAGCATTTAGTGCTGTCCATATCAGCAGTAAAGGACAGTGATTAGTGCTGTCTATTTCAGCAGTGAAGGAGTCGAACAGTGCTGTATATATCAGCAGTAAAGGACAGCGAACAGTGCTGTCTATATCAGCAATAAAGGACAGCGAACAGTGCTGTCTATATCAGCAATAAAGAACAGCGAACAGTGCTGTCTATATCAGCTGTAAAAGTCACTGAAATTTGTGTTTGCTGGTCTAACAGTCCGGTATTTTCATGGTGGATTATTGTACTTGATCTTACATATTATTTGCAATAAAAAAATATTGTTCGCTGGGGGGTTTTTCTCCCTGTATAGGGTTTCCCCAGGGTAAATTCTTGTGCATGTGTGAGATTCTATTTGAGTACCTTTTCCACTTCTGTTCATCATTTCGAAGTATTCATTTTGCTGGTTGATAAATCAAATTGTGCTTAAAGCGTTGAAGAAGCTAAAAAATTAATCTGTATGTTAAATCAAGCTCGATAATTTAACACAAAATGTGTAGCGGGTGAAGCAATCCTAGCTAAGGGATAATTTCACTATTATTCCATTGGCATACATCACATTCTACAATATATTTTTGGATGTCCTTTTGCATCCATTTCCAATAAATGATTGTTGAGCATTGTAGTAAGTTTTAAAAAAAAAACTACATGCCCTATAGATGGGGAGTCATGGGATTCTCCTAGAACTTTCTATTTAAATTTTGATGAAGAGGGTTGCTATATTCTCTCTTTGTACCAAAGAATGTCACTTATTCATACAAATTTTTGGTTTTGACTTAGGTTACTCATTAGGGTATAAGAATTGGAATCTTTGTTGTATTCAATTCGGATTTCATCCAACTATTCAAGAACCACAACCAATGTTGCGTAAGCAACTACCTCTTCATATTTTCGTGATAAGACATTACCTACTACATTGTCCTTTCCTTTTTTATGTTATATCTCCAAATCAAAGGCAATGATTCTTCTATGCACTTATGTTGTTCCATCGATAATTTATTCTATCGTAATAGGTATTGAAGACTATTGTGGTTGGTACAAACTAGAAACTTGCTTCCCATTGACACCATTTTTCTAGTGCATATACGATAGCAAGCATTTCTTTACCGTATGTAGATTTTAGGCTGTCTTATGTTCAACTTTCAACTCTCAAACACTATTTTGTGTCCTTAGCAAGCATTTCTTTTAGATTTTAGGCTTTGTCTTATGTTCAACTTTCAACTCTCAAACACTATTACTTGTCCTTCTTACATCAATACCACTCTGACTCTGTAATCTGAAGCATCACATTTCACTATGAAGGGCTTTGCGAAATCTAGAGTGGTCTACACACACTATTGCCATGATTTTCTCCAATGATTCAAAACATTCTTCTTTGCTATTCCATTGAAATGAAAATTCCTTTAACAAGTTTGAGAGTGGTGCTACCAAGTGAGCATAATTCTTAATAAAACATCGAAGTACATCGTTAATCCCAAAAATTTACTCTAGTTTGAGATGTTTCTGGTATTAGCCAATTAGTGACTGCCTTGATTTTGTTCAAGTCAACCTCGACTCCATCCTTCGAAATTATGTGATCCAGGTATTTCACTTCTTCCGTACCAAAAGTGCACTTCAACATTTTTGCATAAAATTGATTTTCCTATAAAATGGACAGTACTAGTTCTGTGTTTTAATAAAGAAGTGCCCTCACACACATAGCTTTATTTATTAGGAAATAGAGATTACATCAAAATATGTGAGGGCTAAGGGCCAAAATCACCTCGCATTTGGTATAAGTGAATATAAATAAATCAAATTCTTGATTACTTGACCCAACCCTAATAGTAGTTTCCAAAACCCTAATATGAACACCCAATCACATAATCATGAGTGTCATAGGTGTCCATTTACAAAAAATCTAGAATAATCAATTATTCCCTAAAATATACTCCTATGAACCAATATTAACTTTAGGATCATTATTGCTAACAATCCCCCTCTTTGATCCAAAAGTTCTTTTGAGCAAACACCAAGTTCAACTCTAAATTTAGTGAATTTTATTCTTCCAAGTGGTTTGGTGAAGATATCTAAAGCCTAATCTTCTATTGGACAATTCTTCAATTTGATTATGCCCTTTATGATAAGAGTTATAATGTTGTGGTACTTTGTATCAACATTCTTTGTCTTTGAATGAAAAACTGAATTTTTGGCAAGCTTTATTATCGATTGACTGTCAATCAATAATGAAGTCCCCAAGATCCTGTAAAGTTCTATGCAACCATACTATTTCACATGTTGCTTCCCTAGATGAAATGTATTCTACCTCTGTTGTTGAATTTGCAATTGTTTCATGTTTATTACAACTCCATGACAGACTATTAATTAGATCTAACTTGAGTGGTTGTGTGATAGAGCATTATCCTCCCCACCCAAGTTCTATTTCCATAAGTAACATGACAAAGTTTTGAGATTCTACAAAATTTTCTTTACCCTGGGCACTAGCCTTGGAATGAGAAAAAGTGCTCAATGGGTTTCCTCAAGAAATGCTTTACGTGGAAAAATAATAATAAAATAAAAAAGAACAACACTCCATAACACTACGGCATATCCCATATTCATTAAATATCTTAAAATCTGCATCTGAGTATCCAAGAAGTCTGAAATTTTTGTTCCTTGTGTATTCAAGTCTAAAATCCTTTGGTCCCATGGAGATATCTAAGTACACTTTTAGCTACATTCTAATGGCTTTCTCTAGGTTCTTGCAAGAACCTTGAGAAGAAACTTCAATTGACAAGTTTCGACGAGTATTTTTCAAGTAGATTAAAATTCCAATCAACTACCTATAACTAGTATTGATGAGAAGTCCCCCATACCATGTTCCTTTTGCACTCACTAGATAGGCATGCCCTCCTTTTACAGGTTTATACTAGTTCTTCTATCATTGGTAGGTTGTATCATGTTCCTATAATTAAGGACTGCCAAAAATAACTCCACACATCCATAGGTACTACATCAAACTCTACTTCGATATTATCTTGTTGAGCCAACACAAGAAGGGCTCCAAAGGAACAATTGTGGCAAGTTATGCTTCTTAATTACCACTTTTGAGTTAAAATCTTGTTGGTTGCTAGTATCAAATATCGTGGATTTTGTTGGAGAACAAATTTTCTCACTCTATGCAACTGGGATGGATGGCTAATATTGGAGAGATACCTTTAGTGTAGATAAGTGTTTCGTTCTTGCAAAGTTTTGACACTTCTCTTGATGAAGCTTCCAACAATCTTCTTTTGAATGTCCTTTACACTTGAAATAATTGCAAAATGCTAGTTTCTTCTCAGCATGGTCCTCTATCCTTCCTTTGTCTATTGGGAATCAATCTACTATTGTGCAATTCCACTAAATGGCTTCTTTTGTACACCATCCTTGGTAGCGGTCTTCTTTACTTGAGCAGGATCAGCACTAGCAGCGCTACTTGGATTCCTCCAATTGCTTTTTATTTCTGCTAACTTCAATCTGAGACAAGAATCATCAAAAGTGCAGCTATCAAATATCAAATACTCCTTGTGAATTGGGTTAGTGACTAAAACTTTGTTTCTTCATCGAGCGCTCTAAACCAAAATGTGGAAGGTTTGAATTCTTGAATATAAGCATCTACCGATTGATTTGACCTCTATCACAGCGAATGCCATTCTTGTTATTGCGCCTTTCAATAGTTGACAGGATAAAGCTTGTCCTTGAGAACAAATTTAAATTAGTCCCATAACATCAAGTGTCTATCTGTGCTCACATAAGTCCTCCCACCAAAGAAAAGCTTTTGCACATATTCAACTTTGCAAAGGAAACCATATCTTCATATGTATATTGTTGCACCTCATAAGAGGAATTAAGTTGTCATATCCAATCGTTGAGTTATAGAGCGTCCATCCAACCATCATAGAGTAGAATTTCCACCTTGGAATCCACTTTTAGAGAGGATCCCAAAATTGTCAATGGCAAATTATTCAAAGACTTATTATAGTTTCAAATAGAATTGTTCACAGGGTTTCTCTAAGGAATACCCATCAACTATGTTGTTGCGATGACAATGGTCAAAGTTTGCAACATAATGTGTGTCACTTGTCCATCCAGATTCACCATTTTGCCATAGAGATTGATTATTCCTTCCTTAAGCATCTCAATTCGTCTTCCATCTCCTTTGTCTAAGGGCAAGAATTTGTTAAGAATCCCAATTCTAGGTGGCTGAGGTCCTTATGATCTCAATCAAACAAGTAGATTGTTGAATTTAATTAATGAATAAATAAATTTCAAACCATAACATTAATCACACAATAGATGGAAATCAAATAGTGGAAGCATAAACAATTTCACACATACACAGGTAATTATTCCTTCAAAAAAACAGCTTTTCATTCCTTCAAAGACCTTACAAGGAAACCTCCACAAGCAACTTAAAACCAACAACTACACGGTTACCGAAATCACCCTGAACATAGGGGGGTGACCTGCTGAGAAATACAGCCTGTTGTACTGACTATATGATCTAGTTGTACAAATTGTACATCTTCTATTCGTACGACTATACAGATCCGTACAACTATACGAAATTGTACACACTGTTGTTGGGAACTGCACGCTACCCGGAAACACCTCTTCCCTCGCTACCTGCACTCTCTCTCTCTCTCTCAACCTGCGCAATTGTTCATTTGTTCAACTATATTCCAAACCTTCTATCTTGTCCTATCTTTATACTTTTAGCTGAGACCAAAACCTAATCCATTTTTGAGATTACTCCTAGTCTAAGTGATGCATGCATGAAATACACTTTTTAGACTCAACTGCTAAAAATAAGACTCACTTTTTAACTAAAGTGAATGACATAATAGAATTTACTTTTCAAAAATAGAATTACCTTTTAAAAATTACATTTCAAAAGTATTTCAAACTACTCGCACGTTCACACTAAACCTGTGTGGAAGTTCCTGTCCAAGCTATAATTCTCAACACTCCCTCTTAGTGAGGAAGGAATTATGCACCAATCAAATAGCAAGTTTAATAGCCAAGCCTACAGCCCCCTGTCTTGATCATCAGTTAGTTGGTCTAGGTCTACGAAGGAGAAGAGGTTATGAAATAGTTTGTTGTCCCTACCCGGAACAAGAACAGTTTTCAGGATATACATAACAATTACCAAGCTAAAGTATGTAACAATAACCTCTTAGGGCACTAGACAAGATAGGTTGCAATGGTTGTTACAAATTTTCAGCAATACAGTCATATAACAGCAGTAAATGATTTGTAACAGCAGCAATAATTAGTGCTCAGAAATACCACAATTGACCATGAAAAGTAAGCATATAACCAATAGAATATTATCCAATTGTTAGAGGTGATTTCTAAGTTAGTTAAGCCACCTTTAGATGGGTGTATGCAGCAAATAAATATAGTTTTAGATGGTTGTAGCAAACTTTTATTACAGAAGCAAATAATATAGTGAGTTTGCTAGAGTTAGAGTTAGTAGAATACTTGGGAGATTTGAAAAAGAGTTTTTTATCAATTGCTTTCACCACAAAAGTTACTTCTAGATTAGTGTCTTTCTAGGGTTATGGAGTCTCAAATGCATCCAAGCTTGAAGGTTGATGTACTTGAAACCAAGAGGTAGAGTCTAAACCCTAAGGTGCAAGCACATTTGGGCCTTAGGCTTTAGACTTTGAGAAGAAGGATGTCTAGGGTGCAAGCACTTTTGGGCCCTATATATCGTTTTTCCCTTCTTGTAGCTTCAACTAGGTCAAAGATCAAATGTCTAGGGCTAAAATCCTAAAGTGCTAGCACTTTAGGGCTTTAGGGTTCTAACCCTAGTAAGGACAATTCACAAATTTTGGACAAGTAAAACCTTGTGAGAGGAAGAAGCACTTATGTTCCTCTCTCAGGGTTTCAACAAAACAAGACTTCTTGCAACAAAATAGCAATTTCACCATTTACATCGACAACATATCATAAAATTGCAGAAAATTACTTACTTCGTCCAAGAAACCATGAGCATTTAACCCTGATTGCAGAAATATCCATCCTAAATCAGCAAACCATCCACGAGAGATCCATTCCAAGCATAGCGCATAAGAGAGGAAGACCAATAACCCCAAAGGGGCCGAAAACTTCAAAAGTAGTCCTCCCAATGGTGAGGAAAAGATCGTCATAAAATGAAAGTGAGTGCTAGCCTTCTTATATGAGGCTAGCGCTACACATTTATCCACATAACATAACATTTGAGTGATTTAAGTGGGGCCGACCCCTCATTAAACCTTTACAAATGTTGAAATGCAAAATATAAATAATGATGAGCCACATGTGTGAGACATCAAGCCCTCTTGGGCAAGGAGGAGGCCTCCAAAGGCCATGTGGCACCAATCTGGAGTGAGGTGGGAGCAAGTGATGTCTCTCCTCACCAAAGGTCATGCCATCCATCATCAGTACCATAGGAAATCACCAAACCCTAGCTGTGTCAAGCCCTAAAAGATGACGTCATCACCAAAATAGGTCTGACGTCCAAGATCCAGGTGTTGCGTCCAGGATCCAAGTGTTGCGTCTAGGCCCTCGGGAGTTGCATCTCATCTCTACAATGTCTCAAATTGTCTGTTGTTGCAACCTCCCTGATCCTAGTGAAAAATAAGCTTTGGGTACTCTACCCAGCCTATGGGCTTCCAGCCCATTTGTGTGCCATCATGACTAAATTTGTTCATACCAAGCACATTTGTGCATCGTTCAAGGTTCCAAGGATGTGAGAGTTGATGTCTGAGGGTGGTGAGTCACTAGATGACCCACTGCTCTCCATCACATGTGCCAAGGTTCTGCAATAAAGGCACAACATCCTGGCTACAAGCCCAAGACATCCCTCAAAGAACCATGTCAAGTCCATCCAAGAGAAAACAAAGTATAAGACAAGTTCAACCAAGGTTCATAAGAAACATTAGTCCTTAAAGCATGCAAAGTAAGTTGTAACTTAAGATATAAGCCATGTAAACAATTCACCTCAGTATCCCCTTCAAGCATCAAACCAGCCCAGGACCCCATGTGGGTTAACAAGTTTGAGTATGGGAGGGCCTTCATCCAACCCTATTGGGTGAGCCACCTAGACAGGAAATAAAATAACCTGAGTAGAGGGATAGGTTCCGAGGGAAGGAGGAAATAAAGAAACCCTTCAAGAGTAAGTGTGAAAATGATATGGTTTTAGGGCTTACTTCGTCGCTTATGGTGTCATTTAATCCATTTCTATGAGCACCTTTGTGGACGGTATGCTTGCTCTTGAGTTACCACGTTCTTAGGAGCTATTTTTTTCAATCCCCCTTTATCTGCCATCTTACTAGTCCGCTTATCATATTTGGAAGTCCCCTTTATAAGGTTTCAAGCTATAGCATTGCTATTTGGGACCGAGGTGAGCACTGAAAGGGTAGAGCTCAAGTTTGAACTGGCTTTTAGGAGTCTTTTTCTATCATTCCTTTCTTTCTTTAGCATCATTTTCTTATTCTTTTAGTAGCAGTTGCAATCAACCTCTGGGCCTTCAGCCCCTTTTCTCATGAGAGAATGGACCATGACCCATTATCGAAGTTTAGTACACTATGAGAGGCTCCATGATGGAAAGTGTTAAGTATGGTTGGAAACGAAACGTTATCCTTGTGAGGGCCCCACAGTGGTATCCCTTTTCCCTGGGCAGCGAACACAGGGATAGAGCATAGAAGTTGACCACCAAGGTGAAACAAGGCAACTGACACAATTTCCCAAGCCAGTGATCCATCATCCAACTTCAACCAAAGATCCTCATCCACATTGAAATAAGGACTAACATACCTTGACGTTGGTGTACCATCTCCCGTACTCTAGGTTGCTTGGATGTGATGATCCTTGGTTGACTTGTGTCTGTAAAGGTGAATGAGGGGGGTTGTTGGTCTTCCATCTGTGGACATGCTAATCATCATCATGGTCGAGATCATGTTCTCCATTGTGGGCCACGAGACATGATCTCCTTTAGTTATCCCTAGGCATGGGGAGTAACAAATATCTTCACTGATCCCAAGCTAAATAGACACGGTAAGGTGCTCTTCCTGCTTGTTGCATTGCCTGCCCAATCTGAATCTATATACACCTGCAACTTCACTTCACCATCTCCAAGATATCTCAAACCATACTCCACAGTGCCCCTCAAATACCTGACCACTTGTTTTATTGCTACCCAATGCTCTTGCCTTGGCTCCATCATGAATTAACTCAAGGTGTTCACTGCAAAACAAACATGGGACTCCTTCCCACTTGCTTTAAAGACTTGAGGTTGCTCTGTGTACCTGGAAACTGGAGTAAAAGTCTCCTCGTAGTGCACTCCCTCTCTCTAGGATAACCCTCTCGCCACAAACCTTGCTTTGAACTTCTCAATGTTGCCATCTGCAGCATGCTTGATATTGTAGAGCCACTTAGAACTCACAACCAACTTTCCCTCTGATATTGGAACTCTGTCCTGTTATCCCCTATCCTAGGGATAACTAAGGAGATTATGTCTCGAGGCCCACAAGTCCTAGACATGGAGTACCGAGAGCCATATGACTTGAGCTTGGCCCTGGAGGGGCCATCTTTTCTCCAATGCCTCAGATCTATCAGCAGCAACAACATCCATCCCATCGCCCTGGTTCTTAAGTAGCAGTGGGTCTTGCTCCATGACGTAATGAGTCTGGGTATCATGGTATGTGTCACTCTGATTCTCAAAACATTTGAATATGTGCATTGAATTCCTTTTTGTTTCAAGACGTTTTCTTGGAAATTATGCTCCTTAACTTGTCCATACCTGGGCGAGATGACAAGGTGCCCTAGTAAGTTGGTTCCCTTCGGAATGAGGTGCCACTGGGTGGGTCTATAAAAGGTCATCATCCATTCCTTCCATACCTACCATTTTTCATCATTATCCCTCTCATCTTTCCCCTACATTGGTTCGGGCATTGGGTCTGCCAAGCTAATAAGGGTTGTACCTTGCCTTGTGGGAAGAAGGGGCTAAAGGCCCAAAGGGTAAAAGTAGCTGGCAAAAGTTAAAAGACAAATTGAAACCTTGAGACGCTTCGCCCAAGGATTCTCGAGAAAGCAATAAAAGCCTTCTCAGCAAGAAAAGGGGACCCGTAAAATAAAATAAAACTCAAGATATAGTTGGTGGATAGGAGGTCTCATCATGAGTCGGCCTACTAGGTCCATGGGCATGTAGCGGTATGACACTGCCATACATCTGGTCACCAAACCAGGGTAGTGGCTCTCGATGGCATAGCCAAGAGAAAGGGGATCTCATCACGAGCTAGCCTTCTCATCTCCATGAAATGCTTGTGGGTAATGTTGTGACCACTGGTCACCACGCCAGGACAATGTCCTCCAACTATTCTCTTGAAAAGAAAAAGCAATACGACAAAGAGTAAAAGGCATTGAATGGGCTAGGAAACAATGGCATCCATGACAAGGTGCAGCTCGCCCTCTACAGAGGCACCCACAAGTAAGACCTACATTTCCATGTTCTCACTGCAACCCTTGCCCAAACATCCCCAGCACCATCTCATATATTTACATGACCTAGATTTGTCTTGTTAAACTGAATAATGTCTTTGACCATTTGTCTCGGTAAAGGGGGGTTTGATGCACATGTTGAGGTAACTTGATTATTAGATGTGATTGACATTGCTATGATCCCTGTGACTTATGAGCCCATGGAGGGCGTACCTGTTGTTGTTGCAGGACCATGCCCGACAGACAGGTACATATGGGGAGATGATTAGTTTGGGCCTTCATGGGGCTAAAAGCCCACCAGATGGATGTTGTGACCTCAGCCAGGGGCAGAGGGATACCAGAGGCTTTCACTAGAGAAAAAGGAGGACGTTCCACCAGAGGCTTGCACTAGAGAAAAAGGAGGACGTTCCACCAGAGGCACTTTGGCAAGACTGGACCTAGGGGGTATTTCCCTCCCACCATGACGTTGGCCCCTAAAGGCCCCTGACGTCATCATTTTGAGCCTTGACATCATCCAGTTAGGGTTTTGGCATGAGGACGGCTTGGTTGGCACGTGTGGCAGCTTCTGAGGCCTTTGGAGGCCTAGCGTTCCATGAAGGGGCCTAACGTCACCCTAGGAAGGGCATGATGTCATCCCTAAGACAAAATTAGGGTTTTAATTGTTAATTTTATGTAAAACTGGATTTTTTATGTAAACTGGCCATGTCGGCCTTTTTTGACCTAAAATGTAATTAAAGGTCATTCATATTGTATAAATAGAGAGTTAAGACTCATTTTTTCATCATCTTTCACTCACAAGTGTGAGCTCTGAAATTCGGCCTCTTTTAAGACATATTGGCTGAAATTAAGTGGTGCGCAACTCTTGGAGGAGGCTATTTTTGGTGTATTTTTGCATTTTCATGGTGGAAAGTCTTCAACTAAGGTTTGTGGCTAGATTATTCTTGATGAAGTAGAAATCTGCAATCCTTCTTTATTTTGAATGGTTATGGTGTATTTGCTTATTCATTTCTAAGATTATGAAATTGCTAGTTTGAAACCCTAGGAGAAAAGCACATGTTATTGTCCTTTTCTTTATAACTCTTCACCTACTTGATTTTGCTAGAAAACACCTCCCTTGAAGGATATACTAGAGCCCTACCTTTGTAGCACTCTATTATCATTGTTTCATTAAGCTTCATACATTTATTTCAAGTTTGATCTAAAGAAGAAGCAAAACGCTCGGGCCTAGGGTTACCTATTCTCTAGCATCTTTTCTTTATAGGGTTTTAAATATTGAGGCCTTAGGTTACTAACACCTCAATCATCTTCCCTTCTCTTTAGCTCATCTATTATCATTAGTTGTTTCCCTCTAAGAATTGTCGCTGCAAACTTTTACTCCATTTACCCTAAAAGGCACTAGTTCACACCTTGCAAGTGATTGATTGACCAAACAAACTCTTAAACCATCTACCTTAAGACTTTTACTAACTATTTCTAACTTTAGATTAGACTAACATACTAACTAACTTGCTGTTGTTGCAAGAGATTGCTACAGCCATCTATAACAGCAGCAAATTTATCTTAAAAGCAAGATTTAAAGCTGATTACACATTGCCATCATTGCTTCTGACAATTGCTATCATTTTGTCAATTTTATATTATCATTTCTTGTCATTTTTGAAGCAGTATTGAAGCATAATTGTGTAGCTATTGCTAAATATATATTGTTGTTAAAAATACTTCTGTTGCTTCAGCTTTTATATCAGCTTGTTCTTTTTTATCAAAAGTCTATGGTTTTATGAAGCACTAGCATCATATGGTACTTACAAATAGCATCTTTTCTTGTTGTCTTTTTCTGGGCACGTACACTTAATTATTATTTTGCTTCATCTCATTAAAACCCTTGAAACTTTTGATCAGAGTGACCTATAGAGGGGTGGGACTTTCTTGATACTCTTACCTTAGCCTTCTCAAACACCCAGGTCATTGGGGACGTCTCCCCTCGGGTAATACTCCTAAATAGAAAGAGGTGTCTTGTTTAGGTGACAGTGATAAGACATCCTCCTTGTTACGCCAATTTAGTACTCACTTGCCTTTGGCTTTGGGAAAGTACAAATTGTGCGATAACATTTTGGTGTCGTTGCCGAGGAACACTGAATCAATTCTCCTCAAAGGCGACACTTTTCGGTAAGCCTTTCCTCAAAAGCCTTTATCTTATAAAGCTTACCTGGCGATTCCACTGAGGGTGATCCCCTCATCCCTTTGATAGTTTCAAGAAAATTATCTGGCGACTCCGCAAAGCTCAGGTAGGTATACCAACCCTCCCAAGTCCTTTAGAAGAAACTCTCCTATAGTAAAATCATTATTTGGAGGCAATCTTCCTTTAAACACAATGTCTAGCGCAGGAACTCGGACTATTAATCCAAACCAAGCTAATAGCCAGAAGGGGGGTTTGATGCAAATGTTTGGGTAACTTGATTATTAGATGTGATTGACATTGATATGATTCCTGTGACTTATGAGCCCATGGAGGGAGTACCTGTTGTTGTTGTTGCAGGACCATGCCCGACAGACAGGTACATATGAGGAGATGATTAGTTCAAACCTCCATGGGGCTAAAAGCCCACTAGATGGATGTTGTGACCTCAGCCAGGGGCAGAGGGATACCAGAGGCTTGCACCAAAGAAAAAGGAGGACGTTCCACCAGAGGCACTTTGGCGGGCCTGGACCTAGGGGGAGATCTTGCCCTCCCACCATGACGTTGGCCCTTGAAGGCCCCTGACGTCATCATTTTGAGCCTTGACGTTATCCAGTTAGATTTTTGGCATGAGGACGGCTTGGTTGGCACATGTGGTAGCTTCTAAGGCCTAACGTTTCACTTTGGAAGCCTAGTGTTCCATGAAGGGGACTAACATCACCCTAGGAAGGGCATGACGTCATCCCTAAAGACAAAATTAGGGTTTTAATTGTTAATTTTATGTAAAACTGGATTTTTGATGTAAACTGGCCATGTCGGCCTTTTTTGACCTAAAATGTAATTAAAGGTCATTCATATTGTATAAATAGTGTGTTAAGACTCATTTTTTCACCATCTTTCACTCACACAAGTGTGAGGTCTGAAATTTGGCCTCTTTTAAGGCTTATTGGCTGAAATTAAGTGGTGCGCAACTCTTGGAGGAGGCTATTTTTTGTGTATTTTTGCATTTTCATGGTGGAAAGTCTTCAACTAGGGTTTGTGGCTAGATTATTCTGGATGAAGTAGAAATATGCAATCCTTCTTTATTTTGAATGGTTATGGTGTATTTGCTTATTCATTTCTAAGATCATGAAATTGCTAGTTTGAAACCCTAGGAGAAAAGCACATGTTATTGTCCTTTTCTTTATAACTCTTCACCTACTTGAGTTTGCTAGAAAACACCTCCCTTCAAGGATATACTAGATCCCTACCTTTGTAGCACTCTAGTATCATTGCTTCATTAAGCTTCATACATTTATTTCAAGTTTGATCTAAAGAAGAAGGAAAACGCTAGGGCTTAGGGTTACCTATTCTCTAGCATCTTTTCCTTCTAGGGTTTTAAATATTGAGGCCTTAGGTTACTAACACCTCTATAATCTTCCCTTTCCTTTAGCTCATCTATTATCATTATTTGTTTCCCTCTAAGAATTGTCGCTGCAAATTTTGACTCCATTTACCCTAAAAGGCACTAGTTCACACCTTGCAAGTGATTGATTGACCAAACAAACTCTTAAACCATCGACCTTAAGACTTACTAACTATTTCTAACTTTAGATTAGACTAACCTACTAACTAACTTGATGTTAGATATCATTTTTGGGATTAACTGCGTAGTGTAAGTCATTAATCTATGACCCATATCCATGAGTATTAGTCGCAACTGACCAATAATTCTCATGATTTGAATAGTCCACTTAGCACTCATTGCATCGGGTGATGCTCACAGGGGTGAAGAAATGGGATTGAAACCAACGAAATCAATTGCACAGCATCAATCATCACTTACGGGGCTTGCACCCGGTAACCAAGACTTCTCAGGTGGTCACCCATCCCAAGACACCTTTGGCTTAAGCACGCTTAACTATGGATTTTTTCCCACAATCAAGCCCACTTAGCTTGCTACCCCATTTGCAAAACCTTAGCAAGTATTGTGCCTTATGAACTATCCAATTAGAGCTCCCTTCACTCTTATTATTTAAGCATAGAGGGGCTTCCGCAGTGCAACATATTAGATATCACCCGATGCAATGAGTCCTAAGTGGACTATTCAAATCATGAGAATTATTGGTCAGTTGCGACTAATACTCATGGATATGGGTCATAGATTAATGACTTACACTACACAGTTAATCCCGAAAATGATATCTAATATGTTGCACTGCGGAAGCCCCTCTATAACTTGATGTCATTGCAAGAGATTGCTACAGTCATTTATAACAGCAGCAAATTTATCTTAAAAGCAAGATTTAAAGTTGATTACACATTGCCATCATTGCTTTTGACAATTGCTATCATTTTGTCAATTTTATATTATCATTTCTTGTCATTTTTTAAGCAATATTGAAGCATAATTGTGTAGCTATTGCTAAATATATATTGTTGTTATAAATATTTTTGTTGCTTCAGCTTTTTTATCACCTTGTCCTTTTTTATCAAAAGTCTATGGTTTTATGAAGCACTAACATCATATGGTACTTGCAAATAACATATTTTCTTGTTGTCTTGTTCTGGGCAGGTACACTTAATTATTATTTTGATTCATCTCATTAAAACCCTTGAAACTTTTGATCCGAGTGACCTGTGAGAGGGGTGGGACTTTCTTGATACTCTTGCCTTAGCCTTCTCAAACCCCCATGTCACAGGGGACGTCTCCCCTCGAGTAATACTCCTAAATAGAAAGAGGTGTATTGTTTAGGTGACAGTGATAGGACATCCTCCTTGTTACGCCAATGTAGTACCCACTTGTCTTTGGCTTTTAGCAAGTACAAATTGCGCGATAACATTTTGGCGTCGTTGTCGGGGAACACTGAGTCAATTCTCCTCAAAGACGACACTTTTCAGTAATCCTTTCCTCAATATCCTTTATCTTACAAAGCTTACCTGGCAACTCCACTGAGGGTGATCCCCTCATCCCTTTGATAGTTTCAAGAAACTTATCTGGCGACTCCGCAAAGCTCAGGTAGGTATACCAACCCTCCCAAGTCCTTTAGAAGAAACTCCCCTATAGTAAAATCATTATTTGGAGGCAATCTTCCTTTAAACACAATGTCTAGTGTAGGAACTCGGAGTGTTAATCCAAACCAAGCTAATAGCCAGAAGCAATGGTCATCCAAGCTCTTCAAACCATTAGACATGACAAGCATACCAGGATACCTTAGGCAAATGCCCCCTAAGTATGAGAAATGGTTGCCTAAATCCACTGGTAATGATGTAGTCAGTGCCGAGGATCATATGAGTAATATCTGGGCCTTCTTTCAGCTTCATCCCATCAGTGATGATGCTGACAATTTAGCTATGAAATTGTTCTCTGCTACCCTCCATGATGGCGCTAGACGATGGTACAATGGTCTCCCCGATGCTATTATTAAAACCATGGATAAATTTGAGAAAATATTCCTCAAACGATGGAGTGTCAAGGAAGACCCCAACATGTTGTTGATAAGGCTGAATAACCTCACAAAACAAGAGATAAAACTATTAGAGAATTTCATGATAAATTTGAAAATTTAATGCAAAAGATCCCAGTGAGCCATCATCCTTCAGATAGTTTCCTTCTCTTTCTTTACACCAAAGCCTTTACAGGACAACTAGGGTATCTCTTTAGAGATAAAACCCTTAAAACAATCCAAGAAGCCCAAGAGGTAGTTGCAAGGATTGAAGACAACCTGTCATCATCTAGAGTCGAGCCTTTCTCTGCCCCAAGAGTCAAAATGGACGCTAAACCTAAGATAGTCCATAACGTTGAACCTACCTCAAATATCAGCGCTATCTTGGCAAAGCTACAATTGACTGTAGATGGCATGGTAAAAACCCAAGAACTAATGATGAATAGGATTGTCAACCTGGAAAGAGCTCAGCAACAAGCTCCTGGGGTTCCTTACAAAGGGCAAATTCAGAAAGGGAATCAAGTTTTTAGATCAAAGAATGATCAAGAGGTTCCTAATACTTTAGCCCCTGCAAATGTAGTAGATGAAAACCCTTGGTGCTTACAGTGCAGAGACTCACATTGGGAGCATGAGTGTCCTCTCAAAAATGGTGAACATGACCAAGTGAACGTTGTTAATCATACCATTGAAGGTCCTCGATATTGCCTTAATGTCACACTTGAAGAACATCAAGAAGGCATAAAGGAAGCAGCCAGGAAGGCTAGGATGGAGGTGATAAATAACCTTGACCAAGAGACAAGAGAAAAGTTGAAGAAGCAAGAATTCCAAGTGTACACTAGGCAAAAACGAATGAACTAGCCTCTCTCTATTGGGCCTGTAATTTCACAAACAAGACCTCCATCTATGAACATACTTCTTCCTAAAAATCCTCCCAAAACCGATAAGGTAGATTTGAACTTCGACTTTGAAGGTGCATTGGCAAAGATGCACGTGACCATTCCATTAAGGGAAATCATCAAGGTCCCATCTGTAAAAGAAAGGTTCGAAAAAAGTTTCAAAGTTTCAAATGAGCCAATGGACCCTCCTTTCTTCATGACTTTGTTGACTAATAACAAATGCCTTAACAATTGTATGCTTGATTCAGGAGCACGTGCTAACATGATGTCTTTGAAGGTCATGGAGAAATTAGGCCTAAAGGCCAGACGGCCTTACAAGAATGTGTGAGGCTATGAATCCAGAGCCATATCCACTCATGGGGTAGTTGAGAATGTTGAAGTATGCTATGGAACATACCTCAAGAGAGTGATCCATATGGATATTGTGGTGGTGGATGTCCCAGATGTATGGGGAATGTTGTTGTCCAAGAAGTTTACTACAATGATGGGAGGCACCTTAGAGATGGATCTAACTTACATTAACGTGCCTATGAATGACGGAACAACAAGCCGCCTCCCAAATGTGTCGATGGCTAAGGTCCATGTGTAGGAAATTGATGATGATGTTAGAACTAGCGAGACACATGAACCAATCAAGGAAAGTCTTCCTGTATTTTTCCCCGATGATTTGCCTTTCGCTTCAGAGGAAGACTTTAATCAAATACAATGGCCAGACAAGGAAGAATACCAGCAACTCCTAGACAAATACAAAGACAAAGAAGTTGGGACTGTCAAGCTATTAAAGAAAGGAGAGGATGACATATTGATCAAACCGACCCAACAGGAAGTCTTCACAGCAGAATCCCACCCTCCTCCCTCAAAACAATATACTAGAGTTATACAAGAAACAGCGAAATTCAAAATAAAGGATTACCAAGAGGGAGATACAGTCTGGATGTGGGATACAAAAAAGGGAGAGCCTACTAATGTCAAAGGGAGTGCATAGCTTTGGCTTGGACCTTCTAGAGTCAGAATGAAGTCAGTTAATGATGCCTACTATCTATCCACGTTGGAAGGAAGAACACGTCCATTACCGGTTAGTGGACACCTCCTTAAACCCCATCAAGGGGCAAAGACTTGACTTCACAGGTAGGTAGGTAGGCATTTGCATTCATTGTATATACCATCTACATATCATGCTAGAGTAGTGTAGTTTCATTTCCATTTGTATATATGATTGCTTACTTGTATTTCATTGTATCATATATGAGCCAGGGGTGATATCACCACCCCAAAAGATTACTAATCGTTTTTGTTGAGATCCAGCAGGTCACGGGTCATGCCAGAGATGTTGAGGTTCTCATGCGCTCTACGTTGAACACATGTCCCCGAGTTGGAGCCAGATGTTATCCCCTATCCTAAGGATAACTAAGAAGATTATGTCTCGAGGCCCACAGGTCCTAGACATGGAGTACAGAGAACCATATGACTTGAGCTTAGCCCTGAAGGGCCCATCTTTTCTTCAGCGCCTCCCATCTATCAGCAACAGCAGCATCCATCCCATCGGCCTGGTTCTGAAGTAGCAGTGGGTCTTGCTCCATGAGGTAATGAGTCCGGGTATCATGGTATGTGTCACTATGATTCTCAAAACATTTGAATATGTGCATTGAATTCCTTTTTGTTTCATGACATTTGCTTGGAAATTATGCTCCTTAACTTGTCCATACCTAGGGGGGATGACAGGGTGCCCTAGTAAGTTGGTTCCCTTAGGGATGAGTTGCCACTGGGTGGGTCTATGAAAGGTCATCATCCATTCCTTCCATACCTACCACTTTTAAACATTATCCCTCTCATCTTTCCCCTACATCGGTTAGGGCATTGGGTTTGCCAAGCTAGTAAGCGTTATACCTTGCCTTGTAGGAAGAAGGGGCTAAAGGCCCAAAGGGTAAAAGTAGCTGGAAAAAGTTAAAAGCCAAGATGAAACCTTGAGATGCTTCGCCCAGGGATTCCCGAGAAAGCAATAAAAGGCTTCTCAACAAGAAAAGGGGACCCGTAAAATAAAATAAAACTCAAGATATAGTTGGTGGATAGGAGGCCTCATCATGAGCCGACCTATTAGGTCCATGGGCATGTAGCAGTATGACACTATCATCCATCTGGTCACCAAACCAGGGTAGTGGCTCTTGATGGCATAGCCAAGAGAAAGGGGGTCTCATCACGAACCAGCCTTCTCATCTCCGTGAAATGCTTGTGGGTAACGTTGTCACCACTGGTCACCACGCCAGGACAGTGTCCTCCAACTATTCTCTTGAAAAGAAAAGGCAATAAGACAAAGAGTAGAAGGCATTGAATGGGCTACGAAACAATGGCATCCATGACAAGGTGCAGCCTGCCCTCTACAGAGGCGACCCACAGGTAAGACCTACATTTCCCTGTTATCACTGCACCCCTTGCCCAAACATCCCTTGCACCATCTCATGCATTTACATGACCTAGATTTGTCTTCACCTGGGAAACACCCCAAACCTGAGGAGGATTAGCCCAATAGGACGTCCTGAGACCCTCTCCAAACCTGCCTTGTTAAACTCCATAACGTCTTTGACCATTTGTCTGGGTAAAGGGGGGTTTGATGCACATGTTTGGGTAACTTGATTATTATATGTGATTGACATTGATATGATCCATGTGACTTGTGAACCCATGGAGGGTGTACCTGTTGTTGTTGCTGCAGGACCATGCCCGACGGATAGGTACATATGGGGAGATGATTAGTTCAAACCTCCATGGGGCTAAAAGCCCACCAAATGGATGTTGTGACCTCAGCCAGGGGCAGAGGGATACCAGAGGCTTGCACCAGAGAAAAAGGAGGACGTTCCACCAGAGGCACTTTGGCAGGCCTGGACCTAGAGGGAGATCTTGCCCTCCCACCATGACGTTGGCCCTTGAAGGCCCCTAACGTCAACATTTTGAGCCTTGACGTTATCCAGTTAGAGTTTTGGCATGAGGACGGCTTGGTTGGCACATGTGGCAGCTTCTAAGGCCTAACGTTTCACTTTGGAAGCCTAGTGTTCCATGAAGGGGACTAACGTCACCCTAGGAAGGGCATGACGTCATCCCTAAAGACAAAATTAGGGTTTTAATTGTTAATTTTACGTAAAACTGGATTTTTGATGTAAATTGGCCATGTCGGCCTTTTTTGACCTAAAATGTAATTAAAGGTCATTCATATTGTATAAATAGTGTGTTAAGACTCATTTTTTCACCATCTTTCACTCACACAAGTGTGAGGTCTGAAATTTGGCCTCTTTTAAGGCTTATTGG
>ML777794.1:225083-273711 GCA_009831015.1 Picea engelmannii
GCCATGTCGGCCTTTTTTGACCTAAAATGTAATTAAAGGTCATTCATATTGTATAAATAGTGTGTTAAGACTCATTTTTTCACCATCTTTCACTCACACAAGTGTGAGGTCTGAAATTTGGCCTCTTTTAAGGCTTATTGGCTTAAATTAAGTGGTGCGCAACTCTTGGAGAAGGCTATTTTTTGTATATTTTTGCATTTTCATGGTGGAAAGTCTTCAACTAGGGTTTGTGGCTAGATTATTCTGGATGAAGTAGAAATATGCAATCCTTCTTTAATTTGAATGGTTATGGTGTATTTGCTTATTCATTTCTAAGATTATGAAATTGCTAGTTTGAAACCCTAGGAGAAAAGCACATGTTATTGTCCTTTTCTTTATAACTCTTCACCTACTTGATTTTGCTAGAAAACACCTCCCTTTGTAGCATTCTAGTATATACTAGAGCCCTACCTTTGTAGCATTCTAGTATCATTGCTTCATTAAGCTTCATACATTTATTTCAAGTTTGATCTAAAGAAGAAGGAAAACGCTAGGGCTTAGGGTCACCTATTCTCTAGCATCTTTTCCTTATAGGGTTTTAAATATTGAGGCCTTAGGTTACTAACACCTCTATAATCTTCCCTTTCCTTTAGCTCATCTATTATCATTAGTTGTTTCCCTCTAAGAATTGACGCTGCAAATTTTGACTCCATTTACCCTAAAAGGCACTAGTTCACACCTTGCAAGTGATTGATTGACCAAACAAACTCTTAAACCATCTACCTTAAGACTTACTAACTATTTCTACCTTTAGATTAGACTAACCTACTAATTAACTTGATGTTAGATATCATTTTTGGGATTAACTGCGTAGTGTAAGTCATTAATCTATGACCCATATCCATGAGTATTAGTCGCAACTGACCAATAATTCTCATGATTTGAATAATCCACTTAGCACTCATTGCATCGGGTGATGCTCACAGGGGTGAAGAAATGGTGTTGAAACCAACGAAATCAATCGCATAGCATCAATCATCACTTCCTAGGCTTGCACCCGGTAACCAAGACTTCCCAGGTGGTCACCCATCCCAAGACGCCTCTTGCTCAAGCGCGCTTAACTGTGGAGTTTTCCCCACATTCAAGCCCACTTAGCTTGCTACCCCATTTGCAAAACCTTAGCAAGTATTGTGCCTTGTGAACTATCCAATTAGAGCTCCCTTCGCTCTTATTATTTAAGCATAGAGGGGCTTCCGCAGCGCAACATATTAGATATCACCCGATGCAATGAGTGCTAAGTGGACTATTCAAATCATGAGAATTATTGGTCAGTTGCGACTAATACTCATTGATATGGGTCATAGATTAATGACTTACACTACACAGTTAATTCCGAAAATGAGATCTAATATGTTGCACTGCGGAAGCCCCTCTATAACTTGATGTTGTTGCAAGAGATTGCTACAGTCATTTATAACAGCAGCAAATTTATCTTAAAAGCAAGATTTAAAGCTGATTACACATTGCCATCATTGCTTCTGACAATTGCTATCATTTTGTCAATTTTATATTATCATTTCTTGTCATTTTTGAAGCAATATTGAAGCATAATTGTGTAGCTATTGCTAAATATATATTGTTGTTATAAATACTTTTGTTGCTTCAGCTTTTTTATCACCTTGTTCTTTTTTATCAAAAGTCTATGGTTTTATGAAGCACTAACATCATATGGTACTTGCAAATAGCATATTTTCTTGTTGTCTTGTTCTGGGCAGGTACACTTAATTATTATTTTGATTCATCTCATTAAAACCCTTGAAACTTTTGATCAGAGTGACCTGTGAGAGGGTTGGGACTTTCTTGATACTCTTGCCTTAGCCTTCTCAAACCCCCAAGTCATATACTCCTAAATAGAAAGAGGTGTCTTGTTTAGGTGACAGTGATAGGACATCCTCCTTGTTACGCCAATTTAGTACCCACTTGCCTTTGGCTTTGGGCAAGTACAAATTGTGTGATAACATGTCCCAAGCATCATTCTTCATGATGGAGGTGTACTCCACCATGGCATCCCGCCATACGTGTTGATCTACTGGCTCCTGAAAACTAGAAGGCTCAAAATCTAGAATGTTGCTCATCAATGCCATATAATCTGGAAACTTCTTCAGAGGTCTGCTCTCTCTGAATGTGGTCCTAAGAGTCTCAACATGCTCTTGAGCATCCCTCAATGTTTGATTGAACCGTCGAGGTCTCCTAACAGAAATGGAAGGGGCTTCTATCTCCCCCTATTCGCCTAAAGGTTGTTGTACTACCCGAGAAATCAGTGGTGACCCCAGCTCAACTGTTGAAGCTTCCTACTCTTCATACTCTATCACTGGGTCTAGAATCTCATTATACCTATGCTTGCTACTTGGTAAATCAACCTTGGCATGCTTGCCAAGTGTGCACCCTCTACATAAACCATGTTGATAGATACTGAACTCTGAAAGACCTATGACTATCTCCCTCACAATAGGCAATGCCATGTGATGCATGTGCCCCATCCTCTTGTGCCACAACTTGCAAAAGTTGTCATTGCTATGCACCAAGACTCCAACAAGTTCACGCTGCAACCTGTACAACTTAGCTTCTCTAAACCTTATTGTCTGCGCTATATCTAGGCTGGATTCCTTCAGTTTGATGAGGACTTGTTGGTTCTTGAACTCCACTGCAAAGCCCTTACTCTCCATAACCGAAACTGAAAGCAGTTCTTCTTGAGCCCTGGTACAAATGAGACATCATCAAAATCTAAAGAATTACCTGACTCAACCTGAAAGGGAACAGTAACAACTCCTGCTACTGGATACTTGGCATCATCACCAAGATCAACCTGTACTCTTGAGTCCTACTTCTTTAGAGTAGAAAACAATTGTCGAGTTTATGTTGCATGTCTAGATGCCCCACTATCCAAATACCACACATTCCTCGAAATCGTACTGGTAGAAAGGCAAGATACGAATGAGAAATACTTCTCGAACATGGCAGCAAACTCATCCATTTGAGTTTCTATAGAGGTTGTTATCTGCTTCTGCTGCTGCTCCCCTTTACCCTTCTTCTCTAGACACTTTGATGCATAATGACTATGCTTATGACAAATGAAGCACTTGATTTTACTCAAATCCTTCTTTCATGGCTGTGAGGTTCACTCCTCACTCTCTCCCTTACCCTTGTTAGGTCATGTACCTCTACCCTTATTTGACTGACCAAATAGAGCTAGGTTCTTTTCACCATTCTCCTTGCTGGCCTTTGACTACATCTGAGTCTCCTCCTAGATACATCCATCCCAAAGCCTCTCAAAGTCGGGAAGGTTTTCTTGAGCACAAATACCTTTAACAAAATGGTTCCTATGAAGCTGAGAATCCATTAAGTGCCATGTTCACTAACTCTGCATCCTCAACCTTCTCTCCAATTGTTGCAAGTTGATCACGAATCTGTGTGATCTTCATAAGGTAACTAGTGATTGTGTTTGATCTGGTCATCATTATGGATATGAGTTTGTTCAGCAATATTGTCTTACTATTTATGTTCTGACTATGGTAGAGACTAACCAAGGAATCAAAAATCTTCCTTAGTGTCTTCTTCTCGGATACATGAGCAATCAAATAATCATTTATGGCATCCAAGATCATTTGCTTGGCCTTCACTTCTCTCTTGTTGTGAGCTACCAATTGTTGCAGATCTGAAGGCAGAGTCAAAATGTCCTTGACAATATCCGAGAGATCATTCTCTTCTAGTAAGACTGTAACCCTCACCTTCCATGATAAGAAATTTGAGGCACCGTCCAATTTGTCCTCAAACTTGAGGCTAGCTACTGCCATCTTTGAGATCTATTGCACAAGCTCTCAAATCTAATAATAAAAACTTTGAAACCCTCTCATTGCTAGTCCTTCTCTATGTTGCAGGGGAGCGCCCCTCCCTCATCCCCGCTCTCGAAGTTGTTAAAGTTTCTTGCTTAATCTGTTATTATTATAACATCATAATAAGGATCTTACTAAAAGAAACACAATCACAGAGTACACAAGCATTTATCCTGGGAAACCCTCAAGGGGAAGAAAACCCAGCAAAACTTCTTTAATATAGATTCAATAACCAAGTACAGTGTCTCTCACAAGAGAGATCTCACCAAACAAAAGATCCACCAGAAACCCTAACCAGAACAGAGTAGCGCACCACTTAGACCAAGATAGTCCTTCACCAAGATAACCTTCACCTATACTGAGATACTCTTCCTTGTAGCTGCGTCACTTCTCTTTGTAGCTGCGTCACTCTCAGACTTGCGCACTTGAGAGTTTGATGAGTGTGTGAACAAATGAGGTGCTAGGCGGCAGGCCTCTTATAAATACAAGTTGTGCCCCCCCAATAATTAGGTCAGGGCCGACCTGTCCACTTTATCTTTCTAATTTACTTTTGACTTGTCTAGGCACAATAGGGCCGACTTGTCAATATAATATATCTATATATATATATATATATATATATATATATATATATTATCTTTTACTTTATCCACAAAGGGGATAAAAATATTCTTTGCAGTTACACAATATTTTAACACTCCCTCTTAACAAGAAGGATATTCTTTATCTTTTGACAGGTCACTGGATGTCATCATCAACTGAACAATATCATCTGGGCAATATCATCAACTGGATAATCATCATCAACTGGACAGCAGCATCAACTGGATAACATCATCAACTAGGTAACATCATCAACTGGGTAACAGCATCCACTAGATAACATCATCAACTGGGTAACATCATCAACTGGGTAACATCATCCACTGGATAACATCATCAAGTGGGAAACATCATCAACTGGGTAACATCAGGCATCAATATAATTCACTTGGTCATTTGGCATCACAATCATTGACTGGTTCTCCATGAATCCATATTAAAGAAGTTTTGTTCTCTTTATCTTCGCGCAGAAGATACTCTTTCTTTCTTTCATCTTCACGCAGAAGATATCTTTTTCTTATCTTCACACAGAAGATATCTTATCTTCACATAGAAGATGTCTTATCTTCACACAAAAGATATTATATGAGTTTTTCCATTCCTTTTATGTCCTCCCTTCTCTTGTAATCATCTATCTCACCCATCCACTGGGGAGGACTACTACCATAGCTTCACTCCTAGTCATCCCACATGAACTAGAGAAGCTAAGATGCTACCCTGGGCAAGACTAGACTCCCTTTCCATGATCCACGCAGGATCACAACACAAACCTCAAGAGCCAACTAACCATTCCACATGGTCAAGGTTTGTGTTCCAGGCTACTCAATCCTTGTCCAGAGGAGAGTATCTGCTCGCTGCCCCTTGGAGAAACATCCACACTCCTCTCTACGAGGGTGGTCACACCCCTCTGTACGAGGGTATTCTAGCATGTCCCTAGAGTATCCAAAACTCAACACTTTGATAGAGGCCAACCTTGGCAAATTTCTCATTCCCCTTCTCTACGATGGTCTCTTCCTTCTCTATGAAGGTTTACCTGTGAGATTGTTGATTCCTTCTCTACGAAGGTCTCTTCTTTCTCTATGAAGGTCTAGCTATGGGATCTCAAAAAATCTCTTGTGGTCCAAAATCTTTCCATGGTATAATACCATGCTACCCATCTTCTGGGCACCATCCATCTGCTTTCCTAACTACACCAAATCACGATCCTCCATTTCAAACTCAGAGACATAGTTCTCTCTTGCACCAAACTAAGAGCTTCTAATCATCATCATTGAAGTTCTCTCCTGTAATATCCTGGGTGCCTTCTTGAGTTCAAACATTTCTTTCTGTCTTCATATTGGATCAACCTGCTTTCTCTACATCTATAAGAATGGTACTGGAACAATCTACAGTTACCTGTATCTCATCAACTATATCTGAGTATCCATCTTTCTCTTCATCTTGAACTTTTCTGTTTTGCATCTTTAGGAGCCTCCTGCTCCTATATAAATATTGGATATTGTCTGGTCTTTATTGACTGTCACCATATAATAAGTCCTTCTCATGCTTGTCTAACTTTTGCAAGTCAAGGCATAAGTTCTTTCTTCCGAGACCTGTAAACTTACTTACAGTATGCTTTCTAAGATATGTCACTTAGCCAATCAATTAGTAACAATAAGCAGTAATCAAATAAAACTATATCATGATTTCTATCAGAGTAGTACACATCTTTTCTTAAGTAAGACTTGTTCAACCATGTACACATCTGAAACCCTAATCATGAATAAGACTTTTGAACTCTTTTTCACTCTAGCTATGAAATTACCAAATTTTTCCTTACTATCATAACTAAACACATACCTTTGTCACTCTCATGAGTGATCATACCTGAATTAAATATTTTATCTCTTTTTTTATCCTCTTCTTTGATACTTCCTTCATAAGTCTGCATAGACACTAAAGTAAAACGAGGCTAATTAACATTCTCACAAAAATCTAACTTGTAATGATAAAGTATTAAAGTAAACAAGATACTAAAAATAAACATGAATACTTATCTTTGTTTTTGTGTGGGGAGGGTCCATCGACTCCACCATTTGCTATCTTTCTTCTGGTTCTGGTATACCCACTGTAACATGTTCTAGGAGATCATTTTCATCTAGAATCATCTGCAACCTATGCTTCCAAGATCTGAAGTTTCCAGAGCCTTCCAACCTATCTTCTACCCTCATACCGGTAGCCATTCTTTCTTGAAGTAGAAACCCTAGCCCTCTGGGCTATAGAAATAATAAAAAAATCAAATTTCTTGGATTTGAAAATTGAACTCACCAAAAGATGCACTGGACTGAGGCGAATATGTTGCTATAGTCAGTTTCTGAAAATTTCAATTTATGACCCTTGAAACTGGACCAGCGGATTTCTGGACTGGTGCTTCTAATTTTCTGGTACTTCTAGTACTTTTGGTTTTCTGGTACTGGTGAAAACTAGGGTTTCACTTTCCGAGAGTTCTATCCACTGAAAAGGTGCATTGAAGGTGCCAATGAGTTCCTTAGGCTAGGGCGAACTTTTCTAAATGATCTTTGGGCTGCAATTCCTCTTTAATAAAAAGCCCTAACTTTCTTGTACGACAACAGTGACGTTTTTCTTTTTCTGTGAAAGATGCTCTCTTCAGCTTAGCTCTGATACCATGTTAAAGTTTTTTGCTTAATCTAATATTATAACAACATAATAAGGATCTTACTAAAAGAAATACAATCACAGAGTACACAAGCATTTATCCTGGGAAACCCTCAAGGGGAAGAAAACCCAGCAAAACTTCTTTAATATAAATTCAATAACCAAGTACAGTGTCTCTCACAAGAGAGATCTCACCAAACAAAAGATCCACCAGAAACCCTAACCAGAACAGAGTAGCGCACCACTTAGACCAAGATAGTCCTTCACCAAGATAACCTTCACCTTTACTGAGATACTCTTCCTTGTAGTTGCGTCACTTCTCCTTGTAGTTGTGTCACTCTCAGACTTGCGCACTTGAGAGTTTGATGAGTGTGTGAACAAATGAGGTGCTAGGCCTCTTATAAATACAAGTTGTGCCCTCCAAATAATTAGGTCAGGGCCAACTTGTCCACTTTATCTTTCTAATTTACTTTTGACTTGTTTAGGCACAATAGGGCCGACTTGTCAATATAATATAATATATATATATATATATATATATATATTATCTTTTGCTTTATCCACAAAGGGGATAAGAATATTCTTTGCGGTTACACAATATTTTAACAGAAGCGCTCTCCCAAAAGGAGTGTTCAAGAAGCACGCTCCCTCCATTAAAAAAACACTCCCTGAGCACTCCCCTTCAATCCACGAGCGTAAGGCAAGAGAGGGCATTCGTTTTTGGTTTAGGGAGTGAGTGGGAACCAAGACAAGGTTCCATAAGAGAGGAAAAGGTATGGCTAGTGTTTCTAAGGGATTAAAACACTCACTCACTCCATTTTTCTCTCATTCTGTTTCTCATTTCATTCATCTTTGCTAAGAAGCTTTTGAGAGGGTTCTTGCTAGTTCTTGAGGGGATTGATGGGAGATTGAACAAAAATGAAGGGAGATTTGAGAGCTTGGAAGGGATTGGAGAGCTTGGGCAGAATATTGAAGGTTTCCATAGGGAGATTGCAGAGCTTGGAAGAAAGATTCAAGGCTGCCATTTGTGAGAGATTGTAAGGGAGATTGAAGGCTACCATAGTCATATTCAACCACAATTGGAGAGCTAAAGAGGTAGGCTCTTAAGCCCATTCTTGTTTCTTGTTTTGAAAAAAAAAATCCATGTGTTGTAAACTAGTATATTATGCTATGTGGAGTATTTGAAAGTTTTTTCTCCTACTCTTTACCATTTCTCTTCCATCATTCTATTGCAGGTAGCAAGTTATTATCAAGGTTCAACAATCATGATGATGATGTCATTTTGGTTCCATTTCTTATTTTAATGGTGGTAGTGGGAAGTTCACGTTGAAATAACCATGATAGTGACAAAGAAATAGAAGTGAACAACACATCCCAAGGAGACAAGGAAGGAATGGAAGGGGATGAAGACAAAGAAAACGATAGGGATGACCATGATCCCCAAAAATCCAAAGAGAAATACACACCTCTGTGGAAGTATGTAACAAGGCTTGGGGGACGGAAAGGGGGTGGAACCACAAAATTTACAAGCCAACATTGTCATACAGAATACACAGGTTCCTGAGTGCTTGCTGAAAAAGGGGACGAATTTCAAGGCAAAGAGATAGCACAGAAATCGAGGAGAAGGTACAGCAAGTAAAAAGCCGTACCATACGGATTCTGAGCAAGTCATACAGATGAAAGTTGGCACAGAAATCAAGGAGGTTAGCTGCATGTTTTTCTGGGCATGTTTGGCACAGAAATCAAGGAACCCAACTGCCATTAATTTCTGGAAAACAGCAACAGCAGACAGCCACGAATTTTGAGGCAGTCGTATAGCAATAAATGCAGTGACAACCATACTCTACAAATTTCTCAGGACATAAATGGAGTTGTTTAGCATGCATTTTGAGGCTATTTGTGGGCACGAAAATTGAGATAGGTCTGAATATTAAATGTTGATGAAGAATGTTGTAAGAATATCTTTCTCTGAACTCTACAAATAATAAAAGGCCCCTCTCTCACTGGTTTTCCCCTTGTGGGTTTTTCCAGGGTCGAAGTTAGACCAAAAATCTCTGAGTATAATTTTTTGGGTGTGTTTATTCTGAGTTTTTTGTTGTGACAGACTTCATGTGTTTTCTGTTCATGAGCATTTAATTTTCTGCTTACTAATTTGCAACCAGAATTTGCAATGTGGGTTTGGCATTAAACTATGTGTCTCGGTGAGACTTGAAACAGGGATTGGGGTATGAAATTTCTACATGGTAACAGAGCTTAAGGTGTGAAAAGTGTTGAAATATTGTAACTTCGAAGAATATTCTAATTATAATTGAGTTATTATCTTATAGATCAAATCCCCTTTTGTGGATTGATCATGTCGGGTCTTGTATAAGACCAAATCCCCTTTTTGTGGATTGGTCGAACCATATTTATATGGTGGTATTTGTAAAGTCGGCCCCTAGGGTTTATAAAGTGGTTTTTACCACTCTTGGAAGAAGTCGGCCCTACTTAGTGAAGAGACATAACCCTAGCGCCTCCTCAACAGGTATTTATAAGTGAGGATGGCGCCTCACTTGTTCATTCACTCACTCACTCATCCAATGCGCATATCTTGAAGGCAGATGCAGATGCAAGAGGAAAGATAAGAGAGGCGCATACTCAGTCTTGGTTTATCTTTGGTGTTTTGGTCTTAAGTCTTGGCATTATATTGGCAATCGTTTATTGAGGAAGTTTTTGTAGCGTTTTCTCCCCCATGAGGGTTTCCCAAGATAAAATGTTGTGTACCTTGTGATTTTGTTTCTTTCAGTGATCCTACTTATGCTGTTGTTTTGGAAATGCTCTAGTAAACTGAAAATAACCTAATAACATCATTAATCTTAACAAAAAGTGCATAAATATATCAACCACAGATTGCAGGGATTTTGTTGAGAAGAGAGGTACTTCACCAGACATAAAATTGTGGGCTTGTGGGTCAGTTGAGAGGGTCAATGGCCACTGGTTTGAAGGTTGAAGACAAGTTGGATGGAGCTGCGAATTTCATCTCATGGAAGGAGAGGATTGTATTGCTTCTAAACAAGTGTGATTTGTGGGATATTGTGGAGAAATCACAAGCGAATCTCGTAACGGTGCCTACGGATGCTACTGTTTTGGCACCCTACACCAAAAAGAACATAAAGGCCAAAAGAATTATCCTTGATACCATTAAAGACCATGTGATTCCACATGTGACTGAGAAGACCGATGCCTATGAGATGTGGGAATCCTTAACCAAACTATACCGGAGTTCCAAGGAAAATCGAAAAATGGTATTGAGGGAGAAACTGAAGAGCATTAAAATGACCAAGACTGAAAATGTTGCCACCTATCTTACCAAGCTTACTCAGATGAGGGATGAACTTGGTGTTGTTGGGGAGGTTGTTGCTAATAATGAACTTGTGAGGACTGCTTTGAATGGGGTAACCAAACAATGGGTTGTCTTTGTGGAGGGCATTGTGACAAAGGAAAATCTTCCCAAGTGGGACCGTCTTTGGGATGACTTCATTCAAGAGGAAACTTAGAGAAGCTACATGCATGGGAGTTCATCTACAGGTGATGAAGAGGAGAATGTGGCACTTGCAGCTAAAGGCAAGAACAAGTTCAAGAAAGGTTCCAAGGGAGGGAACAAGCAAAAAGGTGAAGGGAAGAAAAACATGAGCAAAGTCAAGGGCTTTGCTTGTCATAAGTTTGGGCACTATGCTGGATAGTGTCCTAACAAGAAGAAGAAGCAAATTGCAGCTTCAATTGATGTGGAGGAGTTTACCCACGAGTTCGAGAAAGAGTATTCATTGTTGTTGTGTCTTTTCTCTAGAGTATCATCTACCAGTATTTGGTACATTGATAGCAATGCCTCCCGCCATATGACAGGTGTTCGTGAGTACTTCACTAATCTTACAGAGATTGGAGATCTTGAGGTGGTGCTTGGAGATTGGAGATCTTGATATTTTTTCTTGTTTAAAAAAAACAATCCATGTGTTGTAAACTAGTATATTATGCTATGTTGAATATTTGAATGTTTTTTCTCCTACTCTTTACCATTTCTCCTCCATCATTCTATTGCAGGTAGCAAGTTATTATCAAGGTTCAACAATCATGATGA
This sequence comes from Picea engelmannii, assembly GCA_009831015.1. Lineage (NCBI taxonomy): Eukaryota > Viridiplantae > Streptophyta > Pinopsida > Pinales > Pinaceae > Picea > Picea engelmannii. The sequence goes on from ML777794.1 coordinate 236,328, forward strand.
TGATGACAATGTGGTATGTCATTTTGGTTCCATTTCTTATTTTGATGGTGGTGGTGGGAAGTTCACGTTGAAATAACCATGATAGTGACAAAGAAGTAGAAGTGGATAACACATACCACGGAGACAAGGAAGGAATGGAAGCGGAAGAAGACAAAAAAAATGATAGGGATGACCATGATCCCCAAAAATCCAAAGAGAAATACACACCTCTGTGGAAGTATGTAACAAGGCTTGGAGGAGGGAAAGGGGGTGGAACCACAAAATTTACATGCCGCCATTGTCATACAGAATACACAGGTTCCTATACCTGTGTGAGAAAGCATCTGTGTGGGACTGTGTACTAGGATGAAGGTAAGAGTTTAGGAGTCAAAACTTGTGTTAGCGTGCCACCCAAAGACAGACTCAAATACCTAAGGGAAGAGGAGGTAGCACAAAACAAATCCAAAAGACCAAAGGTTGAACCTGAGAGTGCACAAAGAATGTTCATTGATCGATCCACATCCCCCCATGCTAATGCATTCTCACCTTCGTCTTCAGGGTATAAATCACTATCAAATTTCCTTGACCAAGGTTGTAGAGATGATGTGGATGCATGTAATGTTCCTAACTCGGCTAGTCTAGGAAACACTGCTAAACTGACAAGTCCATTGTCTGATCTGATACTCTGGGGGTTTCTGGATGCGTTTGAGTTAATGTTTTAACATGTTTGGTGATTTTCGCATGTCTGTTCCATTCAGCTAATGTTTAAACAGAATATACGATGCATATAGAATAAGGAACAAACACCATCTTATTTACATGTACGAGGGAAAAAGCAAGAAATACAATGATATGCTGAAAGCAAATAAAAATCGTCAGCTAGATCTCGTGGATCGTCATTGGAATACAAGCAACTAATACAAAATACCCGTGATCAGAAGATGACGGCAGATCTACGCATGCACGGATAGATCGGCAAAAGATGCAGTTCCGGAAACTCACGGCAACTGTGGCAAACTCTGGAAAACTCGCCTTGGTGGCTATACTCGACAGAATCGCCTGGAAACTGTCCCAAACTGAGCGCCCTGGCCTCTAGGCTGCTTCTGATAACCGACGGACTGATGATTGGACACCTGAAGCTCTGGATGTCATCCTCTGGAGGGGGTTGCGCACCTCCTGGGCTCTATGAGTGCACCCTAGTGATTCCACCGACAAAATCTGCTACTATATATCTCGAAATGTGCACCCTGGCCAATGTTGTACTGGGTCGGAAGGGTTTCCTCGGATCTGATCCGAAACTCCCTCTAGGATCCCAAATGTCCCTCCTCAAGAGTTGCGCACTTTCTGGTTGTCTGTTGCACCCTGAGAGATTCCACCGTCGGAATCCTATGACTGGTGGCTCAAAAGATGCGCCCTGGCTAGTCCTCAACTAGGTCGGGAGGAATCTGCAAGATAATCCCTAGTCTCGTGCAGCTACACAAAAACCCTCTCTAACCCTTGCGCCCTCACTGGCTGAGCTACGCAATCACTGCAAACTGGATACTCCTGAATAGCACGATGAAATACTTGGATGGTATCTTTGATAGGCTAGGGTGTGTCTCTCAACACCGAAACCAATCAAAGTGGTGGTTTCCTCCAGAAATCCACAAAACAACAGAAGGTTAATTCTCCTCCTCCTCTGGAAACTCTCTCAACATCAAATCATAACATAATCAGGAATTAGGTCGAATTCCTCCCTTTATACTCTTCCCGATCTAATTCTCCGTTGACATCACTTAAGCTAGGCGTTTTTCCTCCTAATGTGAGTGATTAATTAATTAAGTCTCCCCCTCAACACCTTTTTCTTCTATTTCTCCGTTGACTTAGCTTAAGTGACTTTTCCTATGTTTTTTGGCTTAATTCATCGTTTAGCCACTAATTCACCCCTTATTTCTCCTCTTTCTCCATGTTTGTGCCTGACTATAGTCTACGGGAACAAATAGACTACTAAGTCACTCCCTGTTGGCCTACTCTTGGGAATGGGACATCACAATGCAAAAATTTCCAGGTTTCTCTATGCATGTGGTATACCATTCAATGTTCTTCGCTCACCATATTGGCATGAAATGGTATAAGTCATCAATGGTGCCCCCAAAGGATACAGGAGCCCCGGGTATGACAAAGCTAGAACCTTGGGACTTGACAGGGAAAGAGCCAAAATCCAAGGTGCTCTAGGAAAATTTACAAATGATTAGAACCGACATCGGATATCAATTGTATCTGATGGTTGGACAAATGTGAAAGGCAAACCATTGATAAATATTCTTGGTGTGTCTGCTAGTGGTGCAGTCTTCCTTTCAACTCGTGACTACACAAATCGCTACAAGACAGGTATTAATATTGCAGATGCCTTGATTAAAACCATTCAAGAGATTGGGCCCTAGAATGTCATTCAAGTCATCACTGATAATGTTGTTAATTGTAAGGCAGTAGGAGCAATCATTGACGATAAATACCCCAATATATTTTGGTCAGGATGGAGCCATGGTTTTAGAGCACTTGGGTGTGGAACTTTTGGGTGATCATGATGGTGATCATATTCCTAGAGGAGACATGCCACCCCCATCCACTAACAGCGTTCCAGATGCATCAATTTTTCCTTTATCTTCACAACATCCATTGTCACGTCGGGGCCATTCAACTAGTGGTTGTGTTCCATGAACACTTCCAAGCAGTGTTACAAGAACCGAACCGGAACCGGTAAAACCGGCCGGTCCAACCGATTTTGAGCCCCGACCGGTCCGATTCGACTCATCAAACCACTTTTGACCGGTTCCGTATGGAACAGGTCAGTTCTGTACGGAACTGGTTTTTTTTGCCTGAACCGGCTGGTTTCGTACGGAACCAGTTTTTTTTGCTTGAACCGGCCGATTCCGTACGAAACCGGTTTTTTTTGCTGAACATGCCCGCGACCGGAAAAGGTAAGGATAAATTAATTTATTTTTTTTAATTTAGGGTTAGGGGCATGCATGGGAAGCTTCTAGAATTGTTTAGAGCCCCCCACTTATGAGAAACTTTGCAAATTTGTGTATAATGGTTTGGATTCACATGGATGCACATGAATATGTATTTGTTTTTCAAAATTTGAATATTTTATGTATTTTTAGTGATCCGTTTTTTGATCCGTTTTTTTCCCGGTTCCGGTTCGGTTCCGGTTTTTGGGGTCGACCGGTTCGGTTCTGGTAACATTGCTTCCAAGTTCCATTGACTCGTCTTCTTCAAACTCAAAGAGCACGGGAAAAGAAACTAGAAGTTTCTTGTGGCAAGAGGAAAACTTAGAGCATAGTACTTAGTAGTTGCTAATATATACTAGATCTCTTTTTCTTTTTCCTGTTTATAAGTAGTCTCTAGAACTTAGTACTTTGTCTTGACTCTTTATTATGGCTTATTCTATAAACAATGAAGTTATGCACATTATATAACAGTTTACCTTTGAAGTTTGAAGTTTGAATTTTTTAACTATTGACTGAATCTTACAACTCTTTGGTAATGAATGTGATGCTCTAGAGTCTATTTCATTTTGTGGTTGATGTTGTCTATTACAATCTATTGATGACAAATGTTTATGATTGATGTTATATGTGTACTAAATGGTTGATACTTTGATGATCATCACTAATCCAATAGTTAAATAATCTTATATCTATGTTTTCATGTTTTTTGCAATTGATTCGACATTATGCATGCTTTTTTATATATATTAATCAAAATATATATTTTTTATGTATTATATAAAAAAATGCTCCCGAAACGCTCACGCTCCCGCTCATGAAAATTTTTAAAAATTGTCGCTCCCACTCCCGCTTCCCACTTCCGCTCCCCACTTCCAACAACCCTGGGACTCCTTCCCTGCGATTGATTTATCATTACAAATCCTAGAGAATCTCAACTAGAGAAATAAGCTATGATACCATGTTAAGTATCCCATGCCTAGGTGACTAAAGTCCTTACACACGTACACATGTAATTACTCCTTCAAAAAACAGTTTTTCATTCCTTTGAAAAACTTACAAGGAAACCTCCACAATCTACTTAAAACCAACCACTGCATGGTTGTCGAAATCACCTAGAACTATAAGATTTGACTATACAGATTGTACAACCAACTGTATGGATTGTACTGACTACTGTCTGGAACTACGTGCTCCCCAGAAACGCCTCTTCCCTAGCTACTCGGAAGCACCTCTTCCCTCGCTACTTGCTCTCTCTCTCTCTCTCTCTCTCTCTCAACCTGCTCAATTGTTCATTTGTTCAACTGTATTTCAAACCTTCTATCTTTTCTTGTCTTTATACTTATAGTTGAGACCAAAATCTTAATCTATTTTTTAGATTAGTCCTAGTCTAAGTTATGAATGCATGCCTGAAATACACTTTTTAGACTCAACTATTAAAAATAAGACTTTCACTTTTTAACTAAAATGAATTACTAAATAGAATTTACTTTTCGAAAATAGATTTACTTCTCGAAAATCATTTTTCAAAAATATCTCGAACTACTACTCGCACGTTCACATTGAACCTCTACGGAAGTTCTTGTGCGAGCTATAATTCTCAACAAAATTAACCATAAACTATGCACAAAACTTTGATCTAAAGTGGGAATATGCTTGCAAAATGCGGCAACACAACACAAATAATAGAGTTTATTTCACCATACATGAAGATAATATGATCACGAACTCATGAACTTAACAAATCAAACAAATCCACACATAGATAATGGCATAATTTTTTGGTCAGCAAATCAACGCTAAATTTTATTAACAAAGAAAAAGTATAGCATATGAATGCCATGAAGAATCCAAGTATCAACAATGCATATACAATGTAAAGTCCAATCAAAATAGTCTAGTTGTGTACCTTACAGTACTCATGGTATGCCATATGCATTCATAAGTAAAGGCATTAGTCCATATGGTCCAAAGGACAAATAAATCAATTTCAAAATAAACATACAGAGGTCAAAGTATGAAATTAGGAAGACTATCATCTATAAACATCAAAGACATGACTACTCTAAAAAACAAAAGTCTAAGTAATGATTATTGAGTATATATTGTTGAATTAAAAATAATAAAGTACCAAGGACAAGTGTTTCTCATCACCTAGGCTCCTAGGGGTGAGAAAGTGTCCAATGAGGTCCCTAGTGCATTAATTTCATGTGAGGTAAAATTAAAAGTGACTTTATGAAACTTAAGTGAAGTGGGTGAGTGAAAAGACATTTCATCTCAGCCATCCATCTAATCTATCCTCCACCGTTAGATTAGATGCCCCTTCACCTTCCCTCATGAGGTCGAATTAGGGAAAGGGCGCCCCCATTCACTTGGCATTCTTCATGCAATTTGGAGAGAGCAAGAGAAGAGAGAGTAGAGTTGAGGAAGAGAAGAGAGTTTGCTTAAAAAGGGGATGAATTTCAAGGCAAAGAGATAGCACAGAAATCGAGGAGAAGGTATAGCGAGTACAAAGACGTACCATATGGATTATGAGTAAGTCGTACAACAGAAAGTTGGCACAGAAATCGAGGAGGTTAGCTGCATGTTTTTTTGGGCATGTTTGGCACAGAAATAGAGGAACCCAACTACCATTAATTTCTGGAAAACAGCAACAGCAGACAGGCACGAATTTTGACTCAATTGTATAGCAATAAATGCAGTGACAATCGTACTCTGTACGGATTTCTCAGCACAAAAATGGAGGAGTTGTTTAGCACGCATTTTGAGGCTATTTGTGGGCCCGAAAATTGAGATAAGTCTATGTATTAAATGTTGAAGAAGACTGTTGTAAGAATATCTTTCTCTAAGCTATACATATAATAAAAAGCCCCTCTCTCACTGGTTTTCCCCTTGTGGGTTTTTCCAGAGTTGAAGTTAGACCAAAAATCTCTGAGTATAATTTTTTGGGTGTGTTTATTCTGAGTTTTTTGTTGTAGCAGACTTCATGTGTTTTTTGTTCATGAGCATTGAATTTTCTACTTACTAATTTGCAGCCAGAATTTGTAATGTGGGTTGGGCATTAAACTATGTGTCTCAGTGAGACTTGAAACCGGGATTGGGGTATGAAATTTCTACATGGTAACAGAGCTTAAGGTGTGAAAAGTGTTGAAATATTGTAACTTCGAAGAATATTCTAATTATAATTGAGTTATTATCATATAGATCAAATCCCCTTTTTTGGATTGATCATGTCGAGTCTTGTATAATAAGACCAAATCCCCTTTTTGTGGATTGGTCAAACCATATTTATATGATGGTATTTGTAAAGTCGGCCCCTAGGGTTTATAAAGTGGTTTTAACCACTCTTGGAAGAAGTCGGCCCTACTTAGTGAAGAGACATAACCCTAGCGCCTCCTCAACAGGTATTTATAAGTGAGGACGGCACCTCACTTGTTCATTCACTCACTCACTCATCCAGTGCGCATATATTGAAGGCAGTTGCAGTTGCAGGAGGAAGGAGAATAGAGGTGCATACTCAGTCTTGGTTTATCTTTGGTGTTTTGGTCTTAAGTCTTGGCATTGTATTGGCAATCTATTATTGAGGAAGTTTTGTTGGGTTTTCTCCCCCATGAGGGTTTCCCAGGATAAAATGGTGTGTACCTTGTGATTGTGTTTCTTTCAGTGATCCTACTTATGATGTTGTTTTGGAAATGCTCTAGTAAATTGAAAATAACCTAATAACAACATTAATCTTAACAAAAAGTGCATAAATATATCCACCACAGATTGCAGGGATTTTGTTGAGAAGAGGAGGTACTTCACAAGACAGAAAATTGTGGGCTTGTGGTTCAGTTGAGAGGGTCAATGGCCATTGGTTTGAGGGTTGAGGACAGGTTGGATGGAGCTGCAAATTTTAGCTCATGGAAGGAGAGGATTGTATTACTTCTACACAAGTGTGAGTTGTGGGATATTGTGGAGAACTCACAAGCGAATCTCGTAACGATGCCTACGGATGCTACTCTTTCGGTAGCCTACACCAAAAAGAACATAGAGGCCAAAAGAATTATCCTTGATGCCATTAAGGACCATGTGATTCCACATGTGACCGGGAAGACCAATGCCTATGAGATGTGGGAATCCTTAACCAAACTATACCAGAGTTCCAATGAAAATCGAAAAATGGTATTGAGGGAGAAACTGAAGAGTGTTAAAATGACCAAGACTGAAAATGTTTCCACCTATCTTACCAAGCTTACTCAAATGAGGGATGAACTTGGTGTTGTTGGGGAGGTTGTTGCTGATAATGAACTTGTGAGGACTGCTTTGAATGGGGTAACCAAACAATGGGTTGTCTTTGTGGAGGGCATTGTGGCAAGGGAAAATCTTCCCAAGTGGGACCGTCTTTAGGATGACTTCATTCAGGAGGAAACTTAGAGAGGCTACATGCATGGGAGTTCATCTACAGGAGATGAAGAGGAGAATGTGACACTTGCAACTAAAGGCAAGAACAAGTCCAAGAAAAGAGAGGGAACAAGCAGAAAGGTGAAGGGAAGAAAGACATGAGCAAAGTCAAGGGCTTTGCTTGTCATAAGTTTGGGCACTATGTTGGACAGTGTCCTAACAAGAAGAAGAAGCAGGCTACAACTTCAGTTGATGTGGAGGACTTTACCCACAGGTTTGAGGAGTATTCATTGTTGTTGTGTCTTTCCTCTAGAGTATCATCTACCAGTATTTGGTACATTGATAGCAGTGCCTCCCGCCATATGACAAGTGTTCCTGAGTATTTCACTGATCTTACAGATATTGGAGATCTTGAGGTGGTGCTTGGAGATGATTTAGTGGTCAAGGGAGTTGGTAGTGGGACAGTATCATTTCAGAGGGAGTCTCTACCTCCCATGTTGTTGAGGGATGTCCTATATGTTTCGGGCTTGAAGAAGAAATTGGTGTTAGTTTCTACTATTGAGGATAGGGGATATGAGGTATTGTTCCATGATGGGCATGTGCTCTTGTATCCTAAGGGATCCAGTATCACTTCGGCCAAAGTGATTGGGATCCGGCATGAGAAGTTGTACAAGCTCATGCTTCAGCCTGCTAGAGCATTAATGCATAGTACCAGCAGTAGTGACCTTTGTGACTTATGGCATAGGAGGATAGCCCATTTGCACAATGGGGCTCTGAGGATTTTGAAATAGATTGTGACTGGAGTGCCAGAGTTCAGTATAGAGCACCAGGAGGTATGCAAGGGGTGTGCTCTTGGGAAGTACACCAAGACTGCTTTTCCAAGCAGTGATAGCAGAGTAGCAGGTACTCTTGATCTGATTCATGCTAATGTATGTGGTCCTATGTCTTCGGCCTCTTTGACTGGTTTTTTGTATTATGTCACTTTCATTGATGACTTCTCTCAGTAGTCTTGGATTTTCTTCATGAAAGACCAAAGGACAGGTCTTTCAACGGTTCCAAGAGTTCAAAGCTCTTGCAGAGAACCAAACTGGAAAGAAAATCAAAGTGCTAAGATCTGATAATGGGGGTGATTATACCTCTAATGAGTTCAGTGACTTTTGTGTTAGGGAGGGCATTAAGAGAGAAGTGGAAATTCCTTACAACCCACAACAGAATGGGGTTGCTGAGAGGAAGAACAGGGCTATTGTTGGGGTTGCGAGAGCCATGTTACATGATCAAGGGCTACCACTGTTTCTTTAGACTGAGGCTTGCAACACTGCAGTTTATCTGCAGAATCAAATTCCACACAGTCTTGGGGGACAAGACTCCTGAGGAGGCTTTCTCTAGGAAGAAGCCTGAGGTGGGGCACTTTAAGATCTTTGGGTGCCTTACTTATTCACATGTCACTTCTGAAAAGAGGACAAAGCTAGATCCCACGGCAAAGAAGGGCATCTTTGTTGGGTATAGCAAGACCTCGAAGGCTTTCCGCATATACATCCCCTCTTTGAGGAAGACAGTTGTGCGATGGGATGTGAGATTCGAGGAGGATAGAGCCTTCCATAGGTCACGAGATATCGAACAGGGGTAGCAATCAGCTCCTTAAACACCAATGAGTCCTTCACAGAGTATAGTGACACAAAGTTCAAGACCACCTGTTTCAGGGATTACTAGTCCACAGGTGACAGGGTCACAGGTTATTGGTCCTTAGGTTACTAGTTCACAGGGTACTATTTCTCAGTCTACTGGTTTCATCTTCAGGTACACAGTCTTCAAGTGGTGGGATTGAGGAGGAGGAGTCCCCTCCACATGGTGCCACTTCAAAGAAGAGGAAGCCCAAGTGGCTTCAAGACACTTTGAAGGAAGCAAAGGGTTCAGTGGGGAATCCCAAGCAGATTGTGAGGGAGAGTAAACATCCTGAGAGGTTTTGCAGCTATCTTGCGATCGTGAGTAGCATCAAAGAGTCCGAGCCTTCCACTTTTGAGGAGGCAGCAGGTCTGGAAGGATGTCGTGATGGAAGAGTACAATTCCATTATGAAGAATGATGTTTGGGAGGTGGTTCTGAGATCAGAGGGGAAGTCAGTGGTGTCTTCCAGGTGGCTCTACAAGATCAAGTATGTTGCTAATGGCAGCATTGAGAAGTTCAAAGCTCAGTTTGTGGCTCGAGAGTTCTCACAGGTAGAGGGAGTTAACTATGATGAGACCTTCGCTCCAATTGCCAGATATACCTCGATCAGGGCAGTGATCTCCATTGCAGCAAAGATGGGTTGGAAGATCCATCAGATGGATGTGAAGACCGCATTTTTGAATGGTCTCATAGAGGAGGAGGTGTACATTGTGCAGCCTCGGGGCTTTGAGGTGCATGAGAGAGATTCTCATGTGTGCAGATTGAAGAAGGCATTGTATGGGTTGAAGCAAGCTACTAGAGCTTGGTATTCCAGGATAGATACATACTTGCAACATATGGGTTTCGAGAAGAGTGAGGTGGATACCAACTTGTATTACACTGTGGTTGGAGAGGATCCTCTCATTCTTGTGCTATATGTGGATGATCTCTTCATTATAGAGGTTGAGAGACTCATAGTCGGTTGCAAGGAGAGCCTTACTTCAGAGTTCGAGATGAAAGGCATTGGTTTGATGCACTATTTCTTGGGATTGGAGGTTTGGCAGGAGCCTGGACACATCTTTCTGGGACAGGGCAGATATGTTGTTGATATTCTGAGGAGTTTCTGGATGGAGGACTGTAGGCCCATGTCCACTCCTATGATAACCAACCAGAAGAAGCTTCATTCTTCTAAGTCAGAGTTGGTTGATCCCACGTTGTATCGTCAGTTGATTGGTTCGATGATGTATCTAGTCAACACCAAACCAGATCTTTGTTTTGATGTCAACTCACTTAGTCAGTTCATGGTGGAGCCTCGGAGAGTACACTGGGTGGCAGCAAAACATGTGCTCAAGTACCTTATGGGTACGGTGGATTATGGCCTGAACTATGAGAGAGGGGATGGAGTTAGATTGATTGGCTACATTGATTTAGATTGGGCAGGACGTGCCAGTGACCGGAAGAGTACCTCAAGTTGTTGCTTTGGATTGGGATCAACAGTGGTGTCTTGGTTAAGTCGGAAGAAAAATTCGGTGGCTTTCAGTTCTGTAGAGGTTGAGTATATGGCAGCCAGTCAGGCCAGTTGTGAGGACATTTGGCTTCGCAAGTTGTTGGTTGGGATATTTGGTTTGCAGATGAGGCCCACGGTGATCTATTGTGACAATCAAAGTTGGATTAAACTCTCTGAGAATCCAGTTTTTCATGACAGGTCTAAGCACATCGAGATTAGATATCACTTCATCTAGGATTATGTTCAAAGAGGAGTAGTTGAGCTACTGTGTATCTCCACAGATGAGCAGGTGGCGGACATCCTCACAAAAGCTTTGGCAAGAGGGAAGTTTGAGCCTTTCAGAGATAATCTTGGGGTGGTGAGGAACACTTTCCTCGGTAAGAGGGAGTGTTGAATTAAAAATAATAAAGTACCAAGGACAAGTGTTTCTCATCACCTAGGCGCCTAGGGGTGAGAAAGTGTCCAATGTGGTCCCTAGTGCATTAATTTCATGTGAGGTGAAATTAAAAGTGACTTTATGAAACTTAAGTGAAGTGAGTGAGTGAAAAGACATTTCATCTCAGCCATCCATCTAATCTATCATTCACCGTTATATTAGATGCCCCTTCACCTTCCCTCATGAGGTCGAATTAGGGAAAGGGCACCCCCATTCACTTGGAATTCTTCATGCGATTTGGAGAGAGTGAGAGAAGAGAGAGTCGCGATGAGGAAGAGGAGAGAGATTACAAAAAAAGGGCATGAATTTCAAGGCAAAGAAACAGCACAGAAATCGAGAAGGTACAGCGAGTACAGGGTCGTACCATACGGATTCTGAGCAGGTCATACAGCAAAAAGTTGGCATAGAAATCGAGGAGGTTAGTTGCACATTTTTCTAGGCATGTTTGGCACAAAAATCGAGGGACCCAACTGCCATTAATTTCTGGAAAATAACAACAGCAGACAAGCACGAATTTTGAGGCAGCCGTACAGCAATAAATGCAGTGACAGTCGTACTTTGTACGGATTTCTCAGCACAAAAATGGAGTTGTTTAGCATGCATTTTGAGGTTGTTTGAGGGCACGAAAATTGAGATAAGTGTATTAAATGTTGAAGAAGACTGTTGTAAGAATATCTTTCTCTGAGCTCTGCAAATAATAAAAAATCCCCTCTCTCACTGGTTTTCCCCTTGTGGGTTTTTCTAGGATCGAAGTTAGACCAAAAATCTCTGAGTATAATTTTTTGGGAGTGTTTATTTCTGAGTTTTTTGTTGTAGCAGACTTCATGTGTTTTCTGTTCATGAGCATTTAATTTTCTGCTTACTAATTTGCAACCAGAATTTGCAATGTGGGTTGGGCATTAAACTATGTGTCTCAGTGAGACTTGAAACCGGGATTGGGGTCTGAAATTTCTACATATATTAGTAATTAGGTATATTATACTAAGGAAAGACAAAGTGTTTAGACTCTCCTTTGTCCATTTTCTATGTAGTAGAATGATATACAAAAATGGGGGAAGAAGAAGAGATAGGATCCTAGAAAGACGATCTATCATGACAAATGGAATCTGTGCAACCTTCTACCAAGTTGTCCAACTAAGCCAATGCACTATGCATCGTTTTGATGTGACACCTCCCACATGACAGTGCCAATGTGACAAGTTGTTAGCACATTACCACATCCATCATGTGCAACCATGTCATTGAATGAGAATGTGTGACCAAAGTCTTAGTGCATCTTGAAACACAACACATGTTGCCACTCCAAAATGCACAGAGGCTTGTTTAGTGTGATGTGCACCCATGCTAATTGCTCCTATTCAAATCACTCTTCCAAAGTAGTGACCAATTATGTGCACTCTCATACCGAGACATATTCTTGTCAAACTTCTCCTAAATGCAACTTCCAAGTTTTCACGGACTTAGTCAACCTCTGATCTCTTCCAAGATTAAGGGAAATGCAACCTACTCATTCAGTAGACATCTCCTAGCAAGGATATAACACTAGACCCAAATCTAGGTCCAAGTTAAGGACTAGTAAAGGAGTCTTGAAAGGGATGCCCCACCACCAAAATAGTAGTAAGGTCCACCTAGACCAAGGCAAAAGTCAATTTTTCCAAGGTTGGTAACGCAAAATAAGAGAATGATGGTTGAGGTTGAAATCCTAAAGCAATCCTTGGGTTTGCATGGAGAAAAAAGGATGATAAGCACCACACTCACCCTAGCGGAACAGCTGCTTGCACTTAGATATTTTGCATTTACGATTTATTTTTTTTGGGTATCTTTGTTGCCTTAATGGGATATAGCGATTAGGAAAGCAACAATTTTACTTTGGCATCTTCTCGAAAGGTTGTTATCATGTTTTAAGGTATGCAATCATGTCACCCACATAATGAAAAGTATTCTTACAATTGAAAAATGACATATCTACTAGATATAATTTTATTTGACTGGATAAAGGAAAGAGGCAGTTGTGAAACTCAAATACAAATTATCAAAAGCGTTAGAATATTGTGCTCGTTTAACCATAGACAATGCTACACCATTGTCACCCAACCATAGGCACACATCCACCCCCGACCACCGTAACCTTTGACAGATAGAATGATTTCAAGAAGCCATACTAGAACCAACAGATAAACCAAGAGAGAGAGCACACCTTTCTCCAAGGATAGCGCACCAAGCAAAAAGTCCAAAAACCAGAAACGAAGACCATTACCCAGCTGCAGCCGCACTCCTTGTTGAATTTCCAATGAGTTATGGCTCATGCATTCTCTTTAAATTTTTTGTTTAACTTTTACTTGAACCATAACCACTGTAGTAAACCAAGATCACAAGAAGAATAACCATGCACAAGAACACAAGAAGTATCCTAGGAAACCCTTCTCAACAAGGGAAGAAAACCCAGCCAATCCTTTGCTATATTCTTCAAGAAAAAGACCTCCCACACCATCACCAAACCTAGCACACAAGAGGGTGTTGTAATTCTCATAATTTCAGACCACAACTTCTAAAATCATGAGATGACACAATGATAAGTGTCTTTCCTCAATGGGGATTCACCTTTATTTATATAAGACTTGTCACATCAAATGATGTGTCTATTGGCACAATAGGGCCGACCTCAATAACTCAAAATATAATTAATAATTACCATATTAATTATCATTTACATTAATTATCTTTTATATTAATTATCTTTTACATTAATTATCTTTTATATTAAGGTGGGGCCGACATGTTCCCTTTACATAACAAATAGGGTTACAGGTAAGTTTGACTCTTGAACAATATAGCAAGGAATCTCGTACACCCACTAGTGCTCAGCCACTATCCATCTGTGCTCAGCCACAAGGATGTCTCTCTATCTCACTGCGTCTCACAGGAGAACCACACTCACTAGTGCTCAGCCACTAGGATCACGTTCACATGTGCTTATCCACAGGCACGTCCAACTTAACAGATCTTCTTTCTCACTACGTTACACAGGAGGGTCATCTGGATTTCATAATCTCAACTCTCTGCTCAGAGGAGGCTAATACATCGTTTCATTTCTGTCTCAGAACGATGCACCCAGCTTATGGGATTTCACACATTCACCTATGCTTAGCCACAGGCGCGTCCAACTCAACAGATCTTCTTTCTCACTGCGTTATACAGGAGAATCATCTGGAGTTCATCTCAACTCTCTGTAAGGAGGAGGCCAGCACAACGTTCCAGTTCTGTCTCAGATAGGAACCACACACCCAACTCAAGGGCTCTCTCTCAAGTTTGTGTCCTGGAGGATGTCTCACGCGGTTGTAATCATCAACACTCCCTCTCAGCTAGGGAGGCATTCTCCACCAAGCCAAGTCTCTCATAGAAGTACTCGAACGTCGTCTTGGTTGTAATCATCAACACTCCCTCTTAGCTAGAGAGGTAATCTTCACCGAGCTAGTTTCTCACAAAAGTACTCGAACTTCGTATTGGCAAGTCGATTTGGTGAAGATGTCTGCAATCTGCTCATGTGTAGGAAGGTACTGCACGTGTACTGCTTTCCTCTGCAACATGTCTCTGATATAATGATATTTTATCTCAATGTGTTTCGATCTATCATGAAACACAGGGTTCTCAAAGAGCTTCACACAACTCTGATTATCACAAGTAATAATAGGATCCATCTCATGATCAAATAAATCTGTTAGAAGCCATACTGCATCGCAGACTGCCACACTCAATGCTATATACTCTGTTTCTACAGTACTCAAGGCCACAGAGCTTTGTTTCCTGCTGCACCAGGAAACCATGGTCAACTCCAAGGTAAAACAACAACCAGATGTGCTCTTCCGGTCCACTGTGCTCTTTGCTCAATCTGTATCGGCATATCCCTGCAAACTCAAGTTCACACTGGAGGAATATCTTAGGCCATATCCAATTGTGCCTCGTATATATCTCAATACATGCTTTACTGCTATCCAGTGAGTCTGTCTCGGCTGACTCATGGATTGACTAAGCACATTTGTTGCATAGCATATATCAGGTCTGGTGTTAACCAGATACATCAATGATCCAATCAACTGTCGGTACACATGTGGATCAATCTCGTCTGAATCATCATCATTTATTTTTCATCAAATCCATCACCATCGGTGTAGACATGGATTTGCATTCTGTCATACTGAACTTCTTTAATATCTCCATTGTATATTTTCCTTGACTTAGAAAAAGTCTCATTGGTCCTCTGTCATACTTCTTGTCCCAAGAAGTAGTGCATCATACCCAAATCCTTTATCTCGAAATCAAAAGTCAAATCTTGCTTCTATCCAACAACTAGGCTTCTTGAATAAGTCATCAAAATCAGGCTCTTGTCACTAACAATGTAATAGTATAGATTTGGATCAGCAACACTCTTGTTGAAACCCAAACTTCATCAAGAATATATCTATATGATGTAGTTTCCAACTCATGGATGGTAGTACAGATGGAAGTGCATCAGGCTACTGGATCAATATGTCTCATCATAGTTCACTACCTCTGCTTGTGAGAATCCTCTGACTACAAGTCTCGTTTTGTATTTCTCGATACTTCCATCAGTTGCATGTCTGTCTGCCTCTTGTAGAGTTTGTCAAGCCCAGACAGGCCTTTTATGGCCTACTGTAAAGTCCCTGGGAATATCAACCGCAACAACTGGATCAATGGCTATCTCCCTCTGGAATACTGAAGAGGAAGAAGGTATTGTCTCTCTTTCTCAATTAGTTTGACTCCTTCTGAGTCAAGTGACTCCCTCTGAAGTTCGAAGGATAAGCATCTTCCTTTGTTGTTAACCTGCCTGGAACAAGAAAAACCAACGAAAGGAAACAAGGCAAGAATATCTCCTAGTGGAGATTCATGAGTACATCTCTAGAATCAAACATTTTAAAGATTGTTGTCACAGCTACAACACCTACTTGTAATGTAGTGACCTTAGAAATGTAGGTTATAGGCATGATAATTTAAAACAATCAAACATGGAGTCTTCACTTCCAGTGTGTTGCTCCTCTGTATGCACTGAGATCCTTATGGATCTATGATTGCACCAAGGGTTCCTTCCTCCTGCAAGTACCCTTATGACAATGATGCAAATAATATATATACAAGTGCATACCTAAGAGTGTACACCAACGGAGGTTCTGCTTGTTTGTCAATGTCATGATGAGCAATGACATTCCTTGCTTGTTTGCCTTGTAGCCACATGTACCGTACAAGTCTCTAACGAAGTCTGCATCAACCTTTACTGATGTAACTAATATGAGAGTATCATATGTTAGCAATTATGTCCTTTTGTTGGTGATCCAACTTGCTTATGATTGATTTAGCTTATCAAGGTCATGTCCACTATTGACATTCAACACATTGTTGCAAATATCCTTTGTAACTCTTGCTGCTACTTAAAACATTTTCAGCATCAGTGATGTTTTCCCAATGTCAATTTATTTGAGCAACTGTAGTTACTATCATAGGTTGCAAACAGAATGCTTAGACAAGAAGATCAACCAATTTTTCTAATGCAATTGTGACATGTGTCTAGAAGATTGTCAGCCGTATCAGACTCATCATTGTCTGACTTAGTGATTGGACCGAGCTTGTTTTTAGCACCATAAGTTATACATGTTTCTGGACTTGTCATTTTGAGACTCTCCGCGATTAAATCCTAGGCACATTGAATGTAGTCAACGTTAGCCCTTATATTACCCTTCAATTTTGCCCTTCATCACAGTTTCAGACCTGTTGAGTTTGAGCCTCATAACAGGCCCTAAAACTGCCCTTATCTCTGCCTTAAAACTTGTCCTAATGGTTGACAAAGTTTGATGAACTGTGGCTGAATTTGATGATGAACAATGGCTGAGTGTTAGGGTGTCCTTTTGTCCCTTTAAACCCTCCTCTCTCAGCACAATTCGTTTCCCACAACCCTCGGCCTGCTACAAGAAGCTTACATTATTTGGATAGTCGGCCCTCCTCCTAGGCTCCGGCCTCCTCTCCCATACACCTCGATTGTTGTTCAAGGGTTTCTCCTTTGTTGCGGTCTCCTTAACCAAGGTTTGGCCTAGGCTAGCAGGCCTGTGGCAAGCTCTAAATAATTTTACCACAGAAATTTTTAAAGAGGGTCCGGCCCTTTCCTTCTATGCAATAGCAGCAAGAGTATAGCAGTCTCTAGGTGACCACGGTCTTCCTTCAATTTTGAGCAAGTGGTATTCTTAAAGACCCGCTCTGAAACCATGTTGAATTTCCAATGAGTTATGGCTCATGCATTCTCTTTAAATTTTTTGTTTAACTTTTACTTGAACCATAACTACTGCAATAAACCAAGATCACAAGAAGAATGACCATGCACAAGAACACAAGAAGTATCCTAGGAAACCCTTCTCAACAAGAGAAGAAAACCCAGCCAATCCTTTGCTATATTTTTCAAGAGAAAGACCTCCCACAGCATCACCAAACCTAGCACACAAGAGGGTGCTATAATTCTCATAATTTCAGACCACAACTTCTAAAATCATGAGATGACACAATGATAAGTGTCTTTTCTCAATGGGGATTCACCTTTCTTTATATAAGACTTGTCACATCAAATGATGTGTCTATTGGCACAATAGGGCCGACCTCAATAACTCAAAATATAATTAATAATTACCATATTAATTATCTTTTACATTAATTATCTGTATATTAATTATCTTTTACATTAATTATCTTTTATATTAAGGTGGGGCTGACCTGTACCCTTTACATAACAAATTGGGTTACAGGTAAGTCTGACTCTTGAACAATATAGCATGGGATCTCATACACCCACTAGTGCTCAGCCACTAGGGGCACATCCATCTGTGCTCAGCCACATGGATGTCTCTCTATCTCACTACGTCTCACAGGAGAACCACACTCACTAGTGCTCAACCACTAGGATCACGTTCACATGTGCTCATCCACGGGCACGTCCAACTCAACAAATCTTCTTTCTCACTACGTTACACAGGAGGGTCATCTGGAGTTCATCCTCTCAACTCTATGCTCAGAGGAGGCTAATACATTGTTTCATTTCTGTCTCAAAACGATGCACCCAACTCATGGGATTTCACACATTCACCTGTGCTCAACCACATGCACGTCCAACTCAGTAGATTTTCTTTCTCATTGTGTTACACAGGAGAATCATTTGGAGTTCATCTCAACTCTTTGTAAGGAGGAGGCCAACACAACGTTCCAGTTCTATCTCAGATAGGAAGCACACACCCAACTCAGGGGCTCTCTCTCAGGTCTGTGTCCTGGAGGATGTCTCAGGCAGTTGTAATCATCAACACTCCTCTAGACTTGCACATCACTTTCTTGAGTGTGAGTGTGTTACCAAATGAGCTCAAGCGCCTTCTATTTATACTAATCTGGCCAGGTGAACATGAGTCTCTTCAAGCAGGGCCAACCTATCATTTTCTATATATAATACTTCAATATTACTTATTCCACTGAGCCGACTTGTCTTCCAGGGTTTTCACACATCTGTTTAGGTTTTCTCTTGCTTCCGGAATATTCTATTCTAGTCAAAGGTTTATCCATGGAGTTTAATACCTCTTGTAGCTACCAAAACATCAACACTCCCTCTTAGTTAGGGAGGTATTTAACCATGATGTTCCCTTCTGGTCTTCATAGCCTTGCTCGCTATGCCATGATCCTCTCGTCATGGTTACGCAGACCATGCTACTGGTACCACCATTATGTCACACATGGCTACACCTATGTGGACCTGTCAATCTCATCTAGGGGCCACAACCTGCTAGAGAACACTAGAGCTACACCTCATAGTGTGTGTCACCATCATCGTCATGGGCTACACCCGCATGACGTGCTCACCCATGTCATGAGTATCATCATTATCCATCCATCTCACATGGCATAAGACCTACATGGTCTTGTAGACCGGTAGCATCATCATAGATCATCACTATCAACATCATCCGGTAGCAATTTGGCATCAAAACATATCGTCGTACTTGTTCTTGGTATTCTTCTGTCATAGACAATATCACAATATCCACGAGCCTCATTTAGCTATATTGATGATCCATCTCCACCACCATGTGTCTAGCACCTCGGGTCATTCTTGTCCCATGACAAGAATCATGACCTCATCGAAGCCACATTCACCTCATAGTTGATCCTCTCATAGGATTACTCTATGAATGCATTTAGCTCGATGTTATCTGACACGTGTCTAGCACCTCGGGTTGTTCTTGTCCCATGACAAGAATTATGACCTCATTGGGGCCACAAACACCTCATGGTGATCCTCTCATAGGATCACTCTATGAATGCATTTAGCTCGATGCTATCGGACACGTGTGTCTAGCACCTCAGACCGTTCTTTTCCCATGACAAGAATTATGACCTCATCGGAGCCACAAACACCTCATGGTGATCCTCTCATAGGATCACGGCGTGAATGCATTTAGCTCGATGTTATTGAACACGTGGAATTGCACCTCGAGTCTTCAGTCCGTCGAAGACTACGTCGGGGCACATCTACTCCGGATGTAGATGTTCCCTATCTCCCCTGGTTTGCAACCCAGTTCTTGTGGAGATAAAGTTGGTCGGATGCTTATCGAGGCTACTCACCTACTCGTGAGTTAACTACTCACCTATTCATGAGAGTTTCAAGGCAGAGAGTTTCAAGGCCCGATGCAATTCACACATAAGAGATCTAGCAGCAACTCAAATCTTCAGTCCGTCGAAGATTACATCTGGGCCTATTCCCACATGATCAAATCCATCTGATCAATCTTGGAATATCGGCACGATGATGCAATCATCAATACTCCCCCAAGGAAACATTTGCATTCCTTCCAAGCTTGTCCCAAACAGAGGCTTAGTGCAAATGTCAGCTATCTGCTCATTTGTGGATAAGTGATGGAACCTCACTTCTCCTTCCTGCACCATGTCTCTGATAAAGTCCTGCAATATCCTTCATTTCAAATTCTAAAGTCAACTCCCTCTATCTGAAAGAATCCTCGGACCACACTTTTGTCTGTTACATGCCCCTTTGCGTCCTGCAAAGTGTCACGAAACCAAGCTGGCTTCAACCTGATCAATGGATCCCTCTAAAGTCTAACTCCTCTGAGTCCTTTCAAGTCTTGCTTTTCTATGGTAACCTTCCTGGAATACGTAGGATAACCCGTCCGAAACAGAAACAACAAGAGCAAAAGTATTTCCAATATAATAGTATTTTGTATAAGAACATATCAATTTCATGGTAATTCATTATAGCATTTCCAAGGTGTCCTGCTTGAGGACAAGAACAAGAAATATCTCCTAGAGATGTTAGTTCATATTGCAATTAAGTACCATAAGCATTTATATTAATAGTACATGCTACTAAGTATTCATTTGTTCCTAGTATCAATAAAATATAAAGGATTGCAATACTTAAGCAGCAATAAAAATATCAAACCTGATATGCAAACCTGGAGTCTGGCTATTGTTCTGCTTAAGTTGCTTTTCTTCAGAGACAAGTATTCTTTCCAACCTCCGGCAGCAATGACAAGCAATGACGAACCAAAAAAATTTAAAGTGCTCCAACTTGCAATCTGGAGGTAGTTGTAGATGTGTTAGGGTAAGGCGCACTAGGACAACCAAAAAATTAGTCCCAATACTTCACAGAAACTTTCATTGCAACTGGTGCTAGCACTGCAACTGGTGCTGCAACTACCACTGTAACTGCCATTGTACTACAATGAGCTTGACGGAGAGCTGCGAATCTACCTTCTAGTGGTTAGATTGTTCCGAAGGTGGTGTGGGCCCATAACCTGTTAGAATATTGTGCTCTAACCATAGACAATACTACACCATTGTCACCCAACCATAGGCATGCAACCACCCCCGAGCATCATAACCTTTGACAAATAGAATGATTCCAGAAAGCCATACTAGAACCAATAGATAAACCAAGAGAGAGAGTGCACCTTTCTCCAAGGATAGTGCACCAAGTACAAAGTCCAAAAACCAGAAACCAAGTCCATTACCCAGTTGCAACAGATGCAGTTGCACTCCTCCTCTAGACTTGCACACCACTTTCTTGAGTGAGTGTGTTACCAAATGAGCTCAAGCGCCTTCTATTTATACTAATCTGGCTAGGTGAACAGGTGTCTCTTCAAGCAAGACCAACCTGTCATTTTCTGCATATAATACTTCAATATTACTTATTCCGCTGAGCCGGCTTGTCTTCCAGGGTTTTCACACATCTGTTTAGGTTTTATCTTACTTCTGGAATATTCTATTCTAGTCAAAGGTTTATCCATGGAGGTTAATACCTCTCGCAGCTACCAAAACATCAACAAAAAGAGCTAGTACTAGGGTGTCTAAAGGCTCTAACCAAACAGATATACAAGGATACTTGACAAGCCAGGTTGGTTGATCTTTATTGTCAAATGTCATGTCCAAAAAGGTGTTGCAATTTTGCGAAAACATTTCAATAGCCAATGAAGATAAAAAAATTTATTAACTAACTTGCATTATAGCCATTTGCAGAGGTGTCTCATAATTGGTATGAAATCTTTTCAAGATGTGGAAGATCTATGGATTTACTTTGTCAAGAAACTAAAACTTTTGCAAAAAGACAATGAATTGACAAGTCAAGATGATAACTATGAACATGAATCAATTAATAAAACAATAATACAACATGAAGTTCAAGGCATTGTTGTGTAAACACCAATGTAAGGATGTCCTAGAGTTCATTTTCAATGCACAAGAGGATGCAATAAATAAAACAAAACCCTTAATTCTTGATGGATCAACTCAAAATCGCGATGTTTAAGAATGAGAAAAATGAGATTGAGTGGTGTTTGATGGCATTTTCATAAAGTGCCTAGTAAACAAAGGTTGAAAAAGGGAAGGAAAACACAGGCTACTAACTCCAATACATATTTGGACACAATTCCATACTAATAAAAGCAATTACTGTATACAGGTCTACTACAAGTTTTTAGATGCATAATAATACTTTTGCAAAAAGCAAATACAAGAACACGTGATCTCTTGGCCACCGTGAATCTCCAACAAGGGACAAACCAAGGACTCCTTTGGTCCTAAAATAGCTATTTTAGAAGAGAATGTAGGCTGTACTTGTATGCTTGCTAAAAAGATATTAACAAATAGTGGTAATTGAATTTGCAAATTTGAAATTTGAACATGATTGGAAATAGATCTAATATGAATAAATGGTTGTGAATTTTAATACTATGCTAAATCCTACTTGAGAAGCTCAAATAAGGCCTGGAAAATATACATATTACAGTGTAGAATCTCATGTTACCCATTTCTAAATATCAAGATTTTTGCTCAATACACAATGTGCAAGAGTTGTTTGATTTGGGGAATGGAAAAACTATTCTAGCTCTAAGAAATCGTCTTAAACAACTTACCTTGGGTTTTGCAAATGAAGACGGGACATTTAGAGGAGGAAGATTAAAGGAAAGATCTAGTATCCAATCAGCCAAAGTATCAGCTATTTCATTGTATGTTTCAGGCAAATCAGAATATCTAATATCTACCATTTTTTTCTCCACGATTCTTTAATAATTTCCACAAAAAATGTTGGTATCTAACACTCCTGATGAATTTTTTCAAAGTAGGTTCCAAGCAATTAAAAAATATCTACAAATTTCTTTTTGTCTAATCATTTCTGCAAATTATGTCAGCATGTAACGTTCTTTTGCCAACTTATGTGAACAAGAAATGAAGCTAATGTTAAAGAATTGAATGCTCAAGTTCCATGTGTTACAATATCGTGTATATCACATGATTTTTGATAACACAAAATTATCGCCCTTAAATATTGCAATATTTTCTTATCAGCGATATTACCGCGATATTTTTCAATATTATCGTGGGTCGATGGAAAATATTGCCCTATCTGCGACAATTACGCTGTAAGACCCAATTTTTGGCTTTCTTAACCCTCATTTTGAAAAACAGAGCTAGGGGATTTAGAGCAAAGGAATTCATCACTATACTTCATTGAGCTAACGAGGGGAAATCTAGTGTTTTCATCGCCATTAGTTGAACTATAGTGGAGTGGGGATCGACTCCGATCTACCATTTCCATATTCCCAAGTATGTATAGAAAATTTATGTTTGCATTTTCTTTTCTTTTTCGAGATTTAGTATAGGGTATGCAATGTCCATTAGATTTACCTCTTCTCGCTGATTTTTTATGAGAGAGTTAGCGCTTATCTAGGTCTGATTTTTTATTTGCAGCATTTTTTTGTGTTGATTTCCATTTCTTTTGGTGCCCTAGGTTTAAACAGTGCCCTGCAAAGATACCAAAGGCATTGGCCCCACTATGGCAGTATGGTGAGCCAATTGACCCTCATAATCGACAGAGGTTGAGGTGCAAGTTGTGTGCGAATGAAATGAACAACAAAATTAGTCACTTGAAATACCACCTTGCAAATATTACAGGACATGAAGTGGAAATTCGCCCTGCATCTTTCAAGGGAGTTTAGCCCGAGTGGTTGAGGAGAAATTGTTATCCTCCCCAATCCCGCTTTGTGACATGTAGCTCTTTGTGAGCCGATATTGTTGAATATCATGAATATCATAAGATTGTTGACAAGGCCTCGAGCCTCTACAAAATCTAGTTTACCCCGGATAGCATTCTCAGAATGAGGGGAAGTGCTCAACGAGTTTCACCTGGATGTATATTTCGCGAAAATTAAAATAGATAGAGAGAGAAGAAGAAATTTGGCCTACATCTACCCTGAAAGTCATCCATATTGCCATTCAATCAATTTTTGACATCGATAAGAAGAAAGATGATAGGGAATCATTAAGGCTCGAAATCGTAATTAGAGGAGTTGGAAGAAGTGTGGGAACCACAAACTTCTCAGGGGTGAGGGGAACCCAGTTGAAGTGAAACCCAATTCTCAGCCACACCTTCCACAATGCACTCAACAACCTCACCTTCCTTTGTGCAGACATCAATTCCTAGGGCACAACCTTCTATTAGGTCATTAGTTAAAATAAGGGCGAAGCATGAAGCCAACAAGATTGTGGCAAGATATTTTCTATGGAGTGGCATCCTTTCAACTATGCCAAGAACAGCCATTTTACCAGTCAATGCTTAAAGCCGCTACTATTGTTGGCCCAAGGTACAAGGGCCCTTCCTATGACAAGTTGAGAGGGCCTCTCCTTCAAGGGAGGGAAATGATTGCAATCACAAATTGGATGAGCTTAGGGAATCATGGGACATCATCTGGTGCACTGTGACATCAAACAATTGGACAGATAGGAAGGGTAGAACCATTCTCAATTTCTTGGTTATTTGTCCCAAGGGGGCAATGTCTATCGAATCTGTCAATGCATCTACATATGTTAAATATGCATAGTTATCATGTGAGTTATTGGATGGGTTCATCTAGGAGATAGGTTCACAGTGTGTTGTCCAAGTCATTATGGATAATGCTACTAATTATGTGGCTACTAGCAAGTTATTAGGTATTGAACCTCGCATTGGGCTCTTTGTGCCACTCATTACATTGATTTGATTTTAGAGGACAAGGGCAAAGTTTCACGGATCAAGGATAGTATTGAATCGGCTAGGAGCATCACCAAATACACACACACACACACACACACACACACATATATATACATGTATATATATATATATATATATATATACATACATATATATATCATACATATGTTCTTAGCCTCATGAGATAGTTCACTAGGAAATAGGAGTTGGTGCATCCTACAATCATGCATTTCACCACTGGCTTCATTTCTCTTCAATCTCTCATCACTTCTATGTTGGAAGTAAAGAGAATGTTTCTTTCAAATGAGTGGGATGCTTGTGTATACAACAGTAAACCAGATGGGCAAGCCATAGCTCAACTAATGTACCAGGAGAGTTTTGGATGGGAGTGCAGAAGATCTGTGCCATTAGCGAACCTTTGGTAAAGGTTCTTCACTTGGTTGATGGTGACACAATCATAACAGGATACTTGTATGAGGCTATGGATAGGACCAAGGAAGTTGTGCATGGGTACTATGAGGACAAGGAGGAGGAGGGATTCACCAAATGAGTCGAGATATGGAAGTTGATTAATTAGAGATTGAACAATACTCTCCATCGTCCCATTCAGGGAGTAGATCTCTACCTCGACCCCGCATTCTCTTGCTCTTGTGGTTTTAGACTTGATGCTAAGGTTACGGATGGATTCCTCCCATGTTTTCAAAGGATGGTGCTTACTGCCATCGAACACTCAAAGATTTCCAAACAAATGGAGACATAAAGACTAGCTGCAAAGACATTTGGTTATGACATGGCTATCCAAGATAAGACAACCAGGATGCCAAGAAAGCTTCAATTTGTTTCAAACTTTCAAATTTCAATGTCTTTCCTATCTATCTATTTACTACCCAATGAAAATATAGTTAAAGTCTTTACTTTTTTTCAGTTATTCATTGTAGATGTTTGGTGGACAAACTATGGCAGAAGAGTGCTAAATTTATAGAAACTTGCCATTCGAGTGCTTAGTCAAACTTGTAGCTCTTCAAGGTGCGAGCAACTAGGGTGTCTTTGAAAAAATACACTACAAAAAGTGCGACAGGTTAGAAATGTTCAAATTAAATTTTAATTTGTTATAATTCATTAATGTGTGCCTATCACCCTCTAATTACAATATGACCCTCATATAGGTTAGATATCAAGCACCTTAATGACATGGTCTATGTCTACTACAATCTTAGGCTATTGGTTAAGAAGATTAGCAAAACACCTAACACGAAGGTCATTTCATTGGAAGAAATTGACACCACAACTCAATGGAGGGGTGGAGGCTAAGAGGCCTGTCATGGAGGAGGCACCTGAGTGGTAGGAGGAGGATGTTGACATGCGGAGGAGGTGGTAGTAGGGGGAGGAAGTGGAGGAGAATGTTCCACTTCCAGTGCAAACACATTTGGAGGAGGAGATTGAGAGTGCATCACGGCCACTACCTCCTCCATAGAGACAAGCTACTAGTAGAAGACATTTCACTTCCACTACGGCATCCACCTCAACCCCAACACAGGCACCTACTACTTCGAGAGGAAGAGAGATGACCTTTGCCAATAAAAGGGGTAGAGGGAATCAATGAATCCTTGATATATTTATCATCATAGAGTCTAGATGACTCATGATGATGAATCACTAGATATATTTAATATTTTTTTGATGTGATTCTATATCAACCTGTTAGGGTTTAGGGCTCAAATCAAATATCAGAATTCAGTGTCGATGTACATCTTATAAATCTTATATATCAATTTCATTTTCATATTTATGTGGTAATGTGTTTGTTTGATGTCGTTGTTTCTTTAGATGTTTAAAAAAATGAATATTTTGTATTTTTTTAATTTGTCGATATTTTCTAATATTTTTCGATATTTTCCCCAACATTGTCTATAAGTTATATTACGAACCCTCAGCAATAATATCAGCAACACCATATTGGTAACATTGATTGTTGGTCCACTAATGTTAGTGATGTTGAAGATGTGTTATATTCTTTGTATGTAGATTGTGCATGCATGCATGAGGCATTAGCTACAACTTGTAGATTGTGCAATCATGCACAAAGCATTAGTTACAACTAAGTAGCCAGACTGCCAGTGTATGTGGGTGCAGGGATGGGGATGGATGCAAAGACAGGGGCGCCATTTTTTAAAATCAATGTGCAAGGTACGTGGGGATGCATGATAGATAGAAAAAAATTGTAAATTTAAATAAACAAAACCAGATTTATCAAAAATCATAAAAGGTTAGAAGTCAAAACATCATATGATATATTAACTATTGATATTATAAGACTCAATGGAGTGAGAAGATTGGTTGACATGAAGTATATAGAAGGGAGAATTTTAAAATAAAACTTGATGTGAAACTTCGTTTTTTACCTTGGCTCACTGAGGAAAAACTTTTTGACTGCCTTCTCCTGTTACTATTGATGTTGTTGTCAACATTTTTAATTTTGAGGAGGTCGTCCCCTATATTGTGGAACCTCACCCAATTTGGCTAGCAATATGCACCCCGCAACAGAGCAATTAATCTTGTCTAGGCTAAGTTATGTACCGTCCAATCTCAATGTACTTCAAATCAGATGGTATATATCCCATCCTATACAACATTAATTACTCTACTGCAAGGTGAATATTACTTTCCCCCTAATTTAGGGTTTTGTAGCATGGGCAATGTTTTAAAACTCGGCAACCTTGGACTTGAACTCAACCAAGTTGACTAACTTGACCCTCGAGGGCACTAACTCGACCAACAAACCAACTCGAGGGACCAGTTTGGTACTGAATTGGCCAGTTCGGTGTACAAGCTAGCTTCCAAATTATTGAATCCCATGCTACAGGTTTTACTAGTAATCTGATCCATTACTCTACAAACATGGGATACATATATTTATTCTTCGTAACGACATTCCATGGACCTTATTTAAATAACCTCCAAAGTCTTTTACCTGCCAAAGCTTCTGCAAAGTGGTGGATAACTTTTAATACCTAGCCCGAATATTCTTTTAGTTTTGCTATTTTGCTCCAACAAACCAACTCGAGGGACCAGTTTGGTACTGAATTGGCCAGTTCAGTGTACAAGCTAGCTTCCAAATTATTGAATCCCATGCTGCATGTTTTACTAGTAATCTGATCCATTACTCTACAAACATAGGATACAAATATTTATTCTTCATAACAACATTCCATGGACCTTATTTAAATAACCTCCAAAGTATTTTACCTGCCAAAGCTTCTGCAAAGTGGTGGATAACTTTTAATACCTAGCCCGAATATTCTTTTAGTTTTGCTATTTTGCTCCATTTTACTTAAGGGGATGCCTTCTTTTTCTTTTTTTCATATCCACAGGAAACTGAAACATTTATTTTTGATCTTATATAACATTCACTTTGGAATATAAGCTAGAGAGAGCTAATAAACTGGTATTTCCTTTGACACTGATTTTACCGAGTGCTAATCTTCCTCATCTTGAAAGCCATATATGGCACCAGTTTGACACTCTTTTTCTATTTTCTCATAGATCTAATTCGGGTGCTTTACCCTATACTCGCTAGGCTTTAAATAGAGACCCAAATATTTCACCCCATTGTCAAAGGATATTTATTTACTAGGTAGAATTTGAAGTATCCTTCGTTCTTACTCTTTTGCTAGAGAGTTGAAAAGAATGTTTGAATCGTTAACATTCACCTTCATCCCTGTTGCTTTGTAGTATAAATCCAACATTTCATTGTATTTTTTGGCTTCTCTCAAAATGCACATTCCAAATAAAATTACATCATCTACAAACAGTAAATGGGTTAAGTGCAAAGAACTACCTACTTCTATACCTCCAATAGCCCCTTCTCTTTTGCATTCTTTTACTGCCCTTCTTAGACCTTTAGCAACCAGAAGAAAAAGAAAACGTGACATTGGACATCCTTGTCTAAGTCCTCGAGTTGGATAGAAAAAACTCAATGCTGACCCATTTATTAGAACAACAAAGGACATTGAGGACATATATCCCATTATCTAATTTACCATTTACATATTCATTCTGGTGTGAATTAACATTAACCTCGAGTGAAACCAACTTACTCTATCATAGGCCTTGGAAAGGTCTAATTTAAGTACCATTGCTATTAACTTTTTACTTTTAATAGTATATAATTCGTTTTGTTCTGCCCCTATTTAATCATGAATCTACCTATTGAATAAGAATGCAAACAATTCCTGTGAAATAGAGCCTTAGAACACCTTAGTCAATATTAATGTTATGATATTTTCTATTACTTTGTAGATAACGTTGCATAAGGAAGTTGGCTTGTAATCCTCAAACGTCTCAAGTTTATTCTTCTTAGGGATTAGTGATATAAAATTTGAGTTCATTAAACGAGCACCTTGCCTGAATTTCTCGATCCTCCACCACTCTTAGAATATCTTCCTCTATTATCTCATAGAAACCTAAAAAGAATTCCACTTTCCATCCATCTAGGCCGAGGGTTTTTGAATTTTGAAAAGGTTCCAACACAACTTTCAATTGTTCTTAATTCACTTATGCTATATTTCCTCATTTAGTTCTTGACCCAAGAACCTTGGAAAAAAGGAGGTGAATTCAATTATGTCCCTAGGTGGCTCTTGGTAAAATGCCTTGAAATGTGTTATCCCTGGCTTGCAATCTCCTGAATTCCATTGACCTTTGATCCATTGCATCTTCTTATCTCCCATAAGGGCTTGCCCATCTGGCTTGCCCTCCTATTTTTCTTTGCTTTCTTGTTTCCTAAAACCAAATCAAGATAACATCAAGTAGTGCCACCATGTCCCATGGTGTGGCACAAGAAATACACTTCCAGAAAGTACCTGGAATTCTCTATTTGTACTTCTGAAGCTGAATTTCCATGAAAAGCACTTTAAACAGGGGAAATCAAAGGGATTAGATAAAATCAAGAAAACGAACCTCAAAACCGCTTCGCAAATGAAATGACTATCATAAAGCCGGTCTAACTTTGCAGCCGGTAATGCTGCCACCATGTCCATGAAGTTCCTGGAAATAACTTTCACCCGTGGCATTGTAAATAGTTTTGATAACTACAGCTACCGGACTGTTTCTTGCTGTCTCTGGTATTTGGCAAAGCTTACAAGAGCATCCAAAAATGGCTGCCACGCCCACAGAACAGAGCAATCATATTTTCTTCATGGAAAAACAAAACCTTGAACGACACAACCAAAATATTATTATATTCTAACCCTATAAATAAATTCGGTGCTTTGAATCCCAACATGGCAGATAAATGACACCATGAAGCATAAAATTGACGAGGCGCGGGGCAGGGTACTGTTGTGCTTGCAACTCTCAATGTTTGAATGACGATCGAATAAGCGAAGATCAGGGTAGAAACAAAAGAAAATTGAAAGTGATTGAGGTGGAAGCGATCAAACACACTCACCGAATACTCAAATAGGTTGTTTTGCGGAGAAAAAACACCGGCCCCTGATATAGCTGACACTAGCTCGCAGCAATAATAATATAATAGAACTGCCCTTTTGCTAGTTACTCACATAACTAATCAATAGTTCATCTCCTCACCTCTTTCCTTTATGTAGGGTGGGGAAAGAGATTACTATAAAAAGGGGCATGGAAATTAATAGTTTCTTAAAATATTTTAAGACGTTATAAAGAGGAAAGGAGAGGAAGGTGGAGAAGCAAGTATATTTTATGGGTAATATGTGAATAATTATGTTAGTGGGAGATATTATTTATTTGTGGTTTTTTTATTGACATAAAAATCATAATATAAGTAATTGTGTTTGTGTGAGTAGGAGATGTAATTTCTTTGTGGTTTTTTATTGATATAAAAAATCATGGTATAAGTAATTCCAATTTTAAAGTGTTGAAAAGAATTTTTATAGTTGTCAAAGCAATCCTAAGGTGTTAATTTTGATGTTTTGTTATTATTGTACACATGCATCTAGTGAGGATAAATATCATGCGTCGGAGTGATATGGGGAAATTGATGGTCGGTTGTATCATGGACGATAATGAGCAACATTGTACTATGCCCATCATGTGTCATAGCACAGGTATTCCATGTGATCATAGCCATATGGATTACTTATCGATATCCCTCATGGTAGTGGTTAACATATGCCACCTGCCATCATTTGTCATATCCCCGCCATTGGCATCCTTGCATGTCAAAGCTCTGCCATGAGATATTTATTCTATTCCCTTTTCTATATATAAGATTAATAATAATATGTTGCATTGTGGTCTAATCATTGAGATGGAGCATCATTATACAAACTGAGAGAGTTGAGCTTTTGCAAGTATAGATTCATAAAATAATGTGTCTTGATTTTCAACAATCCCCAAGTAGTTTCAATGAAGGACAAAAGTTAAAATCCCCACTTAGTAAATAGTTTTGGAAGTGCTCTCGAGAATGAGGGGTAAATTGAACTTTAATGGGGCTTATGAAAGCAACTTCAACCTCTCTATATCAATGGGTCGTTCAAAGAGCACCATGGACAAATCCTAAGCATCTATTATCAATTTCAAGGAAGGGTACTAATTATAAGGCATAATAAGAAGCTCTTGTCTTTGAATTATGGAAACCTTGATCCGTACATGCTAGGCTCACAACATCTCTACTTCATCGACACAAATCCCATTGTCATTGTCATTCTCTCATACTTCTGGTAAGTGTTGTTAGTAGAAGGAGGCAATGTAATATGTAATGTACCTATGGAGGATAATATGGGGTAATATGGGGTACATAGGGAGGTACCTAAGGGGATAATGAATGTAATGTGGTCATAATATTGGAATAGGACCGCTATGTAATTAAAAGGAAATAATATGTCCACTAAGTAATTAAAAGGAAATATTATAATAATAAGGGGTAGTTGGCATAAGACCCCTGGGAATACTCGTGAGATAGTATAGATACACATGAGTTGATCTGGATTGTATAGAGAACAACATGAAACACACACATGAATATAGCAGAGAGAACAATAATAGAGCGAAAACCCAACTTCTATTAATGAATAAAATGGTGGAATATTGTAGAACACAAATTGGCTAGAATGGTGGTAGCTTATCTATGAAGAGAGAGAGACATGTTGGCTACACACATTCGCAAAAGTTAATACTAGAGGTTGAAAGGATGACCTTTTAATATAAAGCAAGAACCCTAACAGTCCAAAATCGTAACCCTAGAAGGCGAAGCACTAAAAGGTGCTTTTAAAACATCGAAAGGTATTTTTTGGCGTGAGTTTCTACACCAACTTTCTAGGGGCACAACTTTTGCATACAATATTTGTTTGGCACGCATAGTATCTTGTTGGAAATCTCTAAAGGAGGACTACAATATCGCAGCATGGTCTGAGTTTGTTTTACCTAGGCCCTTGGTGTTGAGGGAACGATATGAATTATCTTACTCGATCATTTTTTAATCTTGTCTGGCTAGGACAAGATAGTCAAGAATATCACCCTATGTTTTATAGCCTCGAAAATATTTTCCCAATCCACAAGTAATAATTACAAGGGTTTAGGTTGATTTATTAATGAAAAGAATGTTGCAAAATAACATAAAAAAATTATATAAGTTTCTAAAAAATATACAGATTACAAAAAGTAAATATGGGGATCAAAAGCAAAAGTAACCAAGTCACAAATACACACAAATGAGACAGAATAACAATCCAATTTATTTCATTATGATATATCAAAAGTGTTTTTCTCTTTACAAAACCCCTGTGAGGGCATGGACCAAAGTCTAATTTAGAGATCCTCGGTGAAAACCATACAAAAGGACTATGACAAGAAGTAAAAACTAAAATTTATAATCTGGATCAGCTTGCCACAGACTGCTGCCAATTTGACTATGCAAAATATCTTTTATCAACTATGAAACTTAATCCATAAACAGACATGTATACACAGACTATCAAGGATAGATCAACACCTTTAAAACAAGCATCTAAATGACTTGGTTCAATTTTGAACCTTGCTGCCTACAATAGGACCATGATGTCAAAAAGAGAATTAAGCTTTGAATAAACTCAAGAATGAATGAAAACTGAACTATCTCATGAAATCAAAAGAGCAAACCTTAATCATGCTTTCTCCTTCTATTCTCCATTGTTTCTTTTTCTCATTTAGTTTTTATGTCTTCCAAATAAGTTGAAGTAGTTCAACTACTTTCTTTAGTTAAGTCAGTTTGACTTAACTAATTTAGTTTAGGAGAAATAATAATAGTAATAGTAATAGTTAAGGGTCTTTAATTAATAATAACTAGGTAGGTGGAACCCCTTGTGACTCCCTTCTTTTATTCTTTTTGAATTATAAAATAAAAAACAATTGGATAATCATTCAACACATGCCACCCTTGTAACTCCCTTAGATACTATCAAAATTGAATCTTTAAATATCAAAAATAATTTAAATCATATCCAAAAATATATAAATATCCACATAATCCATATTATCCAGAAAAGAGCTTGTTGTCCAAACTTTCTACAAACCATTGTCTTCATCAACTCAATCATAAAAACACATAAATTAAAAGTCATACTTGCCACTCTGAAAGGCAATATTTCTTTTATCATTGTTATCCCCTTTTGATTTTCCGGAAGTAGCCCGAGGTTGCTTTGAACCTTGAGGTTGTATTTCACTAATTACATGAGAACAATCATCCTTCAGATGCATGCGGGAGGACGTGAATTTTGAAGAGTCATTTGAAGGAGAGGAAGGAGAGGCAACAACTTTGCATTTTTCTTGCACATGGGGGACATCAGTTTTAAGCCTTTTACTAGCATGTGAGGATTGAACAGGTGAATGCACAGGGGCAATATGAACATTAGGATTTACAGGTGGTGGAAGAGGTTATGACAAATTGGGTTAGCCACGATGGTGAGAGACAGTCAAATTGACAATCTCTTGCCATCCATCATTTGCAAGGACTTATGGTTGCTTGGACACATGAGGAGGCACATGAACACCAGGGATTTTCTAAGGCTGGAAGGGAGGTCTCTCTGGTCGAGATTATACTATTCTTTGCCCAATCCAGTTAAAGAACCCAACTTGGAACAACTTGTTCAATTCCTGGGGATCAGCATCAAAGTGAATGGATAATCTAGGCCTTCTAGGCCCTCTATTCCAGTTTCCTCTTCCTCTATTATTTCTGCCATGGCAGCCCCTACTGAAGAAACTCATCCTATAGCAGCAATTCATCAGTAACTAAGCCCTTAATAAACCGTACATGACATTATGTTTGCATGAATCAATAATTGGCTCAGAAATTGACATGAGATACATGTAAATCCATCCATAACAAACAATTTAATAATCACCAAGTGAGCAGGGGGTGACAGGGTTCATGGAACATATGGAGGGAGTGTAATGAGCAAAAGGTGGTATAATGAGAGGGGATAATTACGTGAATATTGCTCAACAATTAATTAAATAATTTAATTGTGTAAAATATACCAAAATATCAGTTGCCAACCATTGTTGTATCATATCTTTTGTTGTTGTTACACAGACCCTTTTAATTTATTTTACAAAACAGGGATGTCATAGTGATATTGGTATTATGAGGGGGATATAATGAGCGAAAAGTGGTAGCATGATAGGGACATAATATGGATATTGTTCATATAAAAATAAATCAAATCAAACAATCAAACAATCAAACATAACTCTGTTTAGACCTCCACAACTCAATCAATATCATTTTCAAAACCACCATCTAAACTGTTATTTTCTTTACAAATTGTTTGTTGACTTCCAAAAAAAAAACAATTCATATGCCTAGAAATACTCAATTACAGTAGCCTTTGCATCTATAAAATAGTTATATAGCAGTCCTATCAAACAGTGGTGCAATCGATATGATGAACATAATAATCCTTTGAACCACGACCATCTATAACTCCAATGCTAAATCTGCTTTTCTTTTTAAACCAATAGAAAATGCACAAAGATTCCAACCATTTATATCCAATATTTATTCTTTAAAACCAAATAAGAATATGCATAGTATTAACGACCATTTGTCCATTATTCAAACATTATTCGACATAATCAACTATGAAAAAACTCTTAATCGGACCCCAATCTTTTCACACACTTGTCTCCTTTACATATAATCAACATAGGAATTGATTTGAATAGCATTCAACAACAACATGCAACTTTGAGTCCATGCTTCATATAAAACAACATGTACAGACCTCTTCAAAATTGCTAAACAAAGGAAAGAACCAAATCGTGCTCAATCGACCAAGCACACACAATTCTTAATTATCCTTGACTAGATTGAAACAATATCAAGATCGTATTTAGGGTTTAGCACAACAAATAGGAGTAATAACAGATGGCTCAATCAAAGGAATAAGTCTTTGAAAAACACATACATCCCGTGCCCTTCATAATTTACCACAAACATATAACATGTAACAATAGTCTTGATAGTGAGGGTTACCAAAATGATAATCAACCACCTCCACAGAGAACGAGATGGAGCGAACCCTTAAAAAAAATTGTAAAATGAATGCCCAAAACACAAACACGTGCCCAACCAAAACACGTGTAATACTTCCATTAAACTTATGGGTGATGTCAAACCTAACTATGCCATTTTCCAAGCAACAGTGTCAACGAGAGCAATGTTATGATAACTAATAGCTCGGGGTCTTGCCAAGCCAAGGCAAAAAACCTTAAACTCTCAACAATTCACATTGCAACCGAGATGATCCAAAATATCAACCACAGAGACGAAAGTGAAGTATCAATTCTTAAACACAAAGACTGGTGGTAATACTCATGCACAAACTCAGAGCTTGTCAAACATAATAATAAATTTCCACAGAAAACCAGACCCAAAAACCCAAGCCAACCAAGCATGGTTCACTGCTATTTTATCCATAACCCATGCAAAGATTACACATAGCGACGAGAGAATAACCATTCTTTTATTTAAAATGCCAACAGTCTAGAATAATCACCAGAAGAACCACAGATACAACATCAATACACAGTTAAAAAATCCATAATAGCTTAAGAAACACACCGAGCACGAGTAATCCTTAGCCAAAAAATGATTCGAAGGGTAGAGAAACCATCGTGGATGGAAGATTAAGGAACCATACCTGGAAAAGCATGCGTGAGGAAGATACTTAGACTATATGCCTCCTTCACGACCAAAAAGCGCAGAGCACCAACAACCACTAGAACCAAAAACCAAAATGCAAGTATGACTAGGGTGACGAGCCTCGAGGTTTGTTTGAGTGACATGCAGTAAATGCACATCACTTCTCCCTCCAACCTCGTTCAATTCAACGTACGAGACAACCAATTCACCATAGCACTAAGCATTTAATCAACCACATAACCATTGACATATCCCATTTGCATAGTGCGCCACCTTTGGTAATGTCAAACCTTCTAAAAAATAACAATGTGCCATAACATTAACCCATGTGCATTCAACATATAACATCCAATGAGGTGCATGACTATATCAGCAAGGGTTTGTACACCCTTCTTTGTCACAATAATACCTCATTAGAGTTTGTATATAGTCCTTTAATTTAAAAGAGCCCCAATATTATCCCTTTTAATAAGATCATATTAAACCAATTGATGCCATATTTAATGGCAATATCAAAACCAAACTTATAATAATGCTTTCATCCATAGGGCAGTCTTAATATAATATGAGAGTGATCATCAAAGCTATCATTGCCATGCATCAAACAACCAACCATCTTATGTCAACATAACATTATAAACATTGATTTGAAGCATTGAACTGTAGAATATTGTGTTGGTATCATCACAATAGCAAACAAAATATAAGCGCAACGTATCCATCATAGCGCCACAAGTCTACAAGGGGGTCCCACCTACTAGTTTATTATTAATATAAATAATTAATGGAGCTTGGCAATCCTTTGCTAGCATAGTATTCATCGTTGCATTTTTAAGCGTCAACACCTGGCACTTTACATAAAATATCGTTTAGGGCCTCAAAACAGGCCCTGTTATCGCACAATTTGTAGCTAGGTCTAAAGGCTAGAGGATTGAGGCCAAACTGGCGTAATAGGAACCTTCCCCACCCAATGTCAACTCAATGAGGAGGTTCCTTTTATTTAGGGAGGTTAACCCAGGGGAGACGTCCCCGGTAACCTGGGGTTTTTAAGAGGTCAAAGTATAAAAGTCAAGGGAAAAGTTCCTCCTCACAGGTTACCACCAAGGTCAGAAAGTCTGGCTAATCAACCAATAAATGAAGTGTATGCCCAAATGAAAACACCTGCCCGAAACAAGACAACAACAATACAATATATATGCAGGCTATAACTCAGTGGGTTAGTACTTCATGTGACTATCTGACAATAATATATAAGCAATGAAACAACAGATATTAATGAGATCAACGTTTTGTCAATATAGCAATGTAGAAGTATCAATTCATCAATAACTATTGAGATGATGTAGCAAACATATATCCAATCAATCATTTACTCAATAAATGCCTTTAATCATCATCTAATTGCTTATTATAAATGTTTGTTGCATCAAGATGGGATAACCAACTATGACGTCAACCTAGTTAGGGTTAGCCTAGTTAGTCAGGGTTTCAAAATTTAAAGTTTTGAGAGTTGTTTTGGACACTAGGACTTCAACGTTGTGTGCCTAAGGTCAGTGCCTAAGGGTAAATGGAGTCATTCAAGGAGAGGACGCAAGGTTGAAGGAGTAATAGGCTAAAGACAAGAGGGAAGGGTTCTAGAGTGCTGCAATGGCAGGGCCCTAGAATCAAAACCCTAGGGGAAAGAGGCTCACTCCGGTGTTGCTTAAGCAA
>ML777794.1:274161-351760 GCA_009831015.1 Picea engelmannii
TTAGGTCATTAAAAATAGCCGACAAGGCTACAAACCAAAATCATATTGTTTTTACATTAACTGCTAAGTAAAAGACATAAATGAGCAAAAAGTGAGATGTCAAGCCCCTCTGAGGGAGACGTTAGGCCCTTTTGGGGCTAGTCTAACATCCAGAAGTCAGACGTTAGCCCTTCCCGGGCTCATCCAAGCTGCCAAACGTGCTAGCCGTCCTGTCAAACTGCTACACGCTCAAGGAGACGTCAAGACATCTTGGGTGACGTCTTGGTCATCAAAAGGAAAACGTTCCATCTGAAGTGGGTCAACCCCCCTGGGCTGGGCTCAGCCAAATTGTCCTAGGTGGAACGTCCTTCTTCTTCTCTTGTGCAAAGGCTTATCCAATCATTGTCTTGTCTCTGCCCCTGATGGGGTCGCAACAACCATTTGATGGGATCTTCAGCCCCATGGAGGTCCGAACTAATCATCTCCCCATGTGTACCGGTCTAACTGGTACCTGTCCGTCGGGCATGGTCCTGCACATCAAAAACTTCTCCCTCCATGGGCTCATTAGTCACAGGGATCATAGCAATGTCAATCACATTTCATCATTAATTTTATCAAATACATGCATAAAACCCCTGATATATCATTCAATAGCTCAAAGACATTACAACGACCTACTATACAAGGCCGAAGAAAAAGACAAAATGCCCTATTGGGCCAGCATCCATAAGAGAAGGAAAGTTTCCAGAGGATATCATCCAAGCCATGTAACACGAGGTGATGTGGTCAAGGGATTTCCATACATACGGGTAGAGTGAAAGACAGGGGTGATATTACATGTGGGTGCCTTTGTAGAAGGTGAGTTGTACCCGTCATGGATGCAATTCTTTCCAAGCCCTTTATTGCCTTTATCCTTTCTTTTCTTTATTGCTTTTTCTTATTTATTTCAAGGTCTAACTAGAGGACGTTGCCTTGGCATGGTGACCAGAGCTGACAGTGTTACCCACAAGCACTTTCACGGAGATGATAAGGTTGGCTCGTGATGAGACCCCCTTCCCCTTGGCCATGCAACCAAAGGTCACTACCCTAGCATGGTAACCAGATAATGGAAATTTCATACTGCTAGGTGCCCATGAACATAATAGGTTGGCTCGTGATTAGACCCCCTATCCTCTTGGCTAGGTCTTGTTTTTTGTTATTTTTCTTCAGGTCCCTCTTATTTCTTGCTGAGAGGCTTTTTATTGCCTTCTCGAGAATCCCTGGGCAAGGCATCTCTAGGTTTCATTTTTTATGGCTTTTATCTTTTACCAACTACTTTTACCTTCTGGGCCTTTAGCCCCTTCTTCCCACGAGATAAGGTGTAACCCCACAAACAGATCATCCTAATGTCGGACTAGGGGAATGGGGTAGATGAGTGGGAGATAAGATGTAAGAGTGATGATATGATTGGAGCAGACGATGGCTCTTCAAAATTCCCCCCGGTGGCAAACCAAAACCTATGGGTACAAGCTTGCCAGGGCACCTTGTCAATCCCCCCAACCATGGTCAAGTGGGTTAATGTAAGGTCCAAGCAGTCGTCAGAAATAAAAGGATTTTGATGCATATATCTAAAGGTTATAATGATCAAATATGACACATACCATGATACCTGGAGCAATTACCTCATGGAGCAAGAGTCTTCTCCGATACAAGTCCAAGTCGAAGGTGATGGATGTTGTCGCTGCTGACAAGACAAGTCTGATGAAGAAGAAGAAAGATGGGCCCTCCAGGGCCATGCTCAGGTCAATCCTGCTCTCGGTACTCCATGTATAGGACGTGTGGGCCTCGAGACATGATCTCCTAGTTATCCCTAGAAATCGGGGATAACAGGCTCAAAAGTTTAGGACCCAAAAAATCTCAGAAAATTATAACAAAATTTCCAAGATGGAGAATCATGTTGAGTCATTGGAAAAGGTGGGTGGCCACCAATATCCACCTGGATCAGTCCTCCCCCCTTAGGAAGCATTGGTTCCTATTGCCTCAAGTTCTCATAGTAGATGAGGAAATTTTTGTTGAATCTAAATCTCGGTGAGCCATTTTCCTTGCTAAAGAATTTGTTATGTTTTGATAACTCGATAAAGTTGGATGTTTTGCTGGTCGGTTCCCTTCATCTTGGTGTCCCTAATTCGATCCACTGCAGCTTTCTCAAGGTAGTCATGATTGAGTTATGTAGGAGCCAATTGCTCACGAACCTCTGAGGTGTGTAACAGAGGTGGGAAATATGGTTGAAGCAGCCCCACATTGGATGTTGGTGTAAGCCTATGAAAGAAGGAATATTTAATTCGAAAGAATTTTCACCCACAACCTTTATGATGGTGTAAGGCCCATATCATAGTGGTCTAAGCTTCTTGTGGGGACCTGTGAGGCACTCTTTCTACAAATGCAACCAGACCTTGTCACCAACCTGAAACTTGTGTAGAACCCGATGTTGGTCATGTCATTGCTTGTACTTGGCATTGACCTTTTGTTGTTGGAGGTGAAGATGGAACGGGAAGAGCTACATCAATGGGGGACAATGGTTGGAACCCCAAGCACACCTAAAAAGGGTTGTGGCCAATAGTGTTGTGGAGGGCTCTGTTATAGTTATGATGAACATATGGAAGACTCTCGTCCCATGTATGTGGATGCTTGGAGTTGTACATGTACATGATATGCACAACCATCCTATTGACCACTTATGTTTTCCCATTTGTTTGGGGGTAAAAGGTAGTCGATTTGGTCAACTTTGTGTCCATTAGAGATCATAGGTTGGACCAGAAGGTACCAAGGAACCTATTGTCCCTATCTGAAATAATGGTCTGTGGTAGCCCAAAATGAACCCAAACATGCTCAAATAAGAGCCCAATAATGGCCTCAGTTGTGATATTATTTTTACATGGTACCAAAATGGTCATCTTAGATAATTGATCAACGACCACAAAGACACAATCATGATCGTGTTTGGTGGAGGGAAAACCTAACATGTAATCCATGGAGACTAACTCCCAAGGTTTGTATGGGATAGCCGAGAGAGGAGTGTACAACCCTTGCTTCTTGATGGATGGTTTAGCGATGGCACAGACAGTGCATGACTTGATATAGAAGTTGACGTCATGTCAAAACTTTAGTCAGTAGAAATACTTCTAAAGTACTGCTATTGTCTTCTCCACACCGAAGTGCCCTGCCACCCAACTGTAATGTGCCTCCCAAATTA
Organism: Picea engelmannii; assembly: GCA_009831015.1. Classification (NCBI taxonomy): domain Eukaryota; kingdom Viridiplantae; phylum Streptophyta; class Pinopsida; order Pinales; family Pinaceae; genus Picea; species Picea engelmannii. The sequence continues at coordinate 277,373 of ML777794.1, forward strand.
GCTTTGCTTGCTCACTTGACGAAACACAAAGATGGCCCAAACAAAACAAGGTCGCATCCTAGAGGTGGAAGTCTAAGACTTGTTTGCTTGTACTCAATGTCTGATAAGTAGTAGCGAAGTCAAAGTCATTGTTGTATAATTGTGGCCACTCGGATGTCTCGTGCCCATAGGAGTTAAGAATTGTGGTTATTGCCACAATCGAGGGGTGATTGAGGTAGTTTGTAATACGATTGGCATTGCCCTTCTTGTACTTAATGCTTAAGTGGAATTGTTGCAGGTATGTGGACCACTTCTTATGGGGGTCATTCTGCAACTTTCTTGCGTCTGCATGAATTACAGAGGCTTGTGATCAGCGTGAGTGATCGTTTCCTTTCCCATAATATAATGCTTCCACTGTCAACATGCCTACACAATGGAGTACATCTCCTTATCATAGGTGGGATATCTACAAACAACATCAAATAATGTCTCACTGTGATAGGCCACCAAAATCCCCTACTGAATGAGGACTGCATCGATAGCATATTCAAAGGCATCTATATCAATCTCAAATGGTTGGTGCAAGTTTGGCAACGCGAGGACTAGTGCAGAGCAGAGGTGGTGTTTCAAATACTAGAGTACTTTATGCTAAGATTCAAACCAGGAAAACTTGGCTAGCTCCACCTTTTCTCACTTGACTGAGCGGCCAAGCGATATGAGAGAACCCCGACACAAACCTATGGTAGAAGTTGGTGAGGCCCAAGACATTGTGAAGCTTTGTCAAAGTCGTCGGGGCTAACCAATCGTGAATGACTTAGATCTTGGTTGGGTCCACTTGCACCCCATGTTTATCCATGATGTATCCTAAGTATTGAGTTCTTTGCATGCCAAATGAGCATTTCTCTAGATTTGTGTATAAATTTTGTTGCCATAGGGTGCTCATGACCTATTGAATGTGCTATAAATGTTTTTCCCAGGTCCGACTAAAGATGAGGATGTCATCCAAATATATGACCAAAAAAGAGTTTATGAATGGGCACAATATATTATCCATCATCCTCATGAATGTCATTAGAGCATTAGTCAAGCCAAAAGGCATGACCAACCACTCAAAAAGGCCTTCTTTATATTTGAAGGTTGTATTCCATACATCAATTTATTCTATCATAACCTAGTGGCAGCCTAACCTCAAATCAATCTTCCTAAAGAACTCGACACCCTTAACCTGATCAAAAAGATTGTCAATTTGGGGGATCGAGTATCGATTATTGATAGAGATTTGTTTAGGGATCTATAATCAATATAGAGTCATCATGTGCCATCCTTCTTCTGCACCAACATAATTAGGCTCCCACAAGGCAAGGAGCTCAATTGAATGTGGCCCTTTCGAATGAGATCATGAATTTGACACTCTATTTCATCATTCTCCATAAGGAAGAATCTATATATTGAACCATTAGGTAAGGGAGTATCGAGTATCAATTCATTGGGATGTTTGACCTAGCAATGTAGAGGCACCCCTACAGGTGAGTCAAACATGTCTTTATATTCCTCTACATCCTTGTCCACCTACTTTTTCTATGTAGAGAGATATTGTGTTGAATTTGTGGTGGTTGCGATGACCTTTCGTTCACATTTTGATTGAACCACGAAGAATATAAACTTGGTATTATGAGATATTACCTTTCGACGTTGTTTTGTTGAGATCAATGAAATGGCAGTAGTCAGAGATACATCTGGTACCTTGTAGGGATGACCTTCCAAAGTAACAACGACACTAAGGGGTTGGGACTCATAAGCATGATGTTTCCACGTATAGGCTTGTCCTTAAAGAACATCACAAACTTTGAGTGGGACAACATCACACAGTACCTCATCCTTGAAGGGTTTGATGCCACAAGATAGGCAACATTGTTGGATGATGTGAAGTTGTTGTCCCTGGCTCAACCAACTGATGGTGTATGGTTGAGGGTGTGGCATTGTTGGCAGCTTCAATCTCTTGATGACCTTGGCTAATATCAAGTATCTCTAGCTCCCGTTGTCAACAATTAAACGTAGTGGGGTCCCCTTCAACCACATCTATGAATGGAAGAGGCACCCCCCCTCCTCGAGCTCCTCTGACTCGTCTAACTAGATCTTCATGGTTGAGATAGTAGCAATGGGTTCTGCATTAGTGATCCACTTTCCTTTATCTTGTTTAAAATCAGAGTTTGAGTCAAGGTCCAACTCTTTTTCTTTAAGCTCATCCAACAATGATTGTTTTGAGCAGCATTCATTAGTGTTGTACTAAGGGTTTTTATAGAAGTCACACAACTTTCCAGTGTTGTTCTACGACTTCTCATTACCCTTCTTTACCTATGGCTTGAACTAGTTGTCTCGAGGTTGGCTCTCCTTGCTTTATCCCTTGTTCTGTGAGTTAGAGTCACCTTTACCATACTTCTGTTGTGGAAATTTTGTAAGCCCAAACTCTCGCTTATTTCGTTGCTTAATGTTTTGCTGGATTTTGACAACATATCGATAAATGGTTCCTAGTGAGGAGATGTACAAGAAATCCATCTCTGCTTGGATGCACTTGTGTAGTTCATTGTGGTACTTAAAAACTAGGTGCCACTTAGAGTCTTTGATACCCATATTTGAGCAAAAGGTATGGAAGATGTTGGTGTACTCTGACACTATCCGGTCTCTATCCTGACACAGAGTCATCCATCTTGTGTATCAGTCATCATAGCTTCCACCATAGTATAATTCCTCCTCGATGGCATCAACAAAGGTCGTCCAAGTGGGTCTTGTCCTTAATTTTATAGACTCATCTTCATTATGTCTCTCCCAATAACTTACCCACCATTCTTTCACATGAGGAAGGCCTTTAAGGAGCACAAAAGTGATCTTTTTAGTGTCGATTTTTTTTTAAGAGAGCAATAACCCTTTAACAGATTTAACCATTTCTCTAAATCATCTAAACATATATAACCTTCAAATGAAGGGATATCAAATTTAACTTGTACCTTGAAGGGTGTCACACCTCCGAAAATGGTTGCTTGTTGAAGGTGTATCACCCGTCATCAACAGTCATTGAAGGATAGAATCTCCTGCTCCTTCTTATAGCTTTTACCCTGCCATAAAAGGTTTATTAAGCTGGCGAGAGCAGTCGTCTCCTAGTGAAACTAGCTCGAGACCCAAATTTTTATACCTTGACCTCGTTGGAGACATGCACCGAGGTAAAAAAAAGGAGCAGATTGCTCTAATACTTCTGATCCATATTGTATATGGAATGAAATGAAACAAACACAATAATATAGCAAAGAGCACAATAATATAGTGAAAACCCAACTTCTGTTAATGAATAAAATAGTGGAATATTATAGAACACAAACTAGCTAGAATGGTGATGGCTTATCTTTTAAGAGAGAGAAAGATGTTGGCTACGCTCATTCACAAAAGCTAATACAAGAGGTTGAAAGGGTGGCCTTTTAACATAAAGCAAGAATCCTAACCCTAGGAGGTGAAGCACCAAAAGGTGTTTTTGAAACTCCAAAAGGCATTTTTGGGCATGAGTTTCTACATCAACATTCAAGGGGCACAACTTTTGCATACAATCTCCATTTGGTGCACATAGTAGCTCGTCAGAAAGATCTAAATCAGGACTACAATATTGCAGCATGGCCTGGGTTTACGAAAATATAACTCAAGCCCTTGACCCTTCACATAAAACATCATTTAGGGCCTCAAAACGACCCCAAAAGTTTAGGACCAAAAAAATCCCAGAATATTATAACAAAATTACCAAGATGGAGAACCGTGTTGAGTCAGTGGAAGAGATGGGTGGTCACCGATATCAACCTCGATCATGAGTATCATTGTATTGGTTATTAGTTGGATTGTATTGTCTTGTAGAAAGCATGGATTGTGGAGTGATTCCTTCCACAAGAAGTAATTGATGGTGTTACCCTACCTTGAGGGTTCTTCTCTCTATATTATCGGTGTTGTTTATCGAGAATGCTTGGTATCTTAGATGTTCTAGAGTTTATATTTGAAGCTTTACGGTGGATTCTCTCTTTTATCTTTGAAGTTCCACAACAAGTGGTATCAAAGCTCTTTCTTAGGCATGAAGTGGGAGAATTTTTGGATGTAAAGTGAAAGACACTTTTTTTCCTCTTTTTGCAGATTATTGCTTGAAAAAGGAGCACGATAGTATTCAAGTCAATTTCTGAAACTTTCTATGCAGAATTTGTAGAAACCAGACTTGGATTTCCTCTAAAAAATACCCAATTTGAAAGAAAAAATCATTCAAAATGGAGTTTGTGAAGTGGAGACATCGTCAATTCAAAATCTATAATTTTTTAGGGTTTTCTGGTAACAACCATGAATTTTGTAGATTGGATATATTTTGAGAGATTGCACAAATTTCAGTCAAATTAATGTCATTAGATCTAGAAAAGTTGTGGCATTTCATAATTGGGGTCATAATAGCCAATTCGAGAAGTACATATGAAGTTATGATTATTTTGCAATTTCAGCCTTAAACCCTAACTACATAAAGGAGCTCCATTGAAAAGTAAGTGATTCTCTTTGAAACCCTAGTTCCATTTTTGGCAAGATGTATTTTACTAGTGAAGATGTTGGCCCTAGTATTGAAGAACACATAAAAAAATATGCAGTTAATAGGGGGAAAGTTGTGAATAGTGTTGTCATGCATGAAATTAAAAGGTGATGCATAAACTTGGTGGAATTCTCTCAACGAGGACAAGGAGAAGGCACTTTTCGATGATAAATATGAAAAGTTATTTTTAGACAAGTGGTCTCCTATTGGGAAGAAATATCAGAAGAGCACAAGGGATTTATTTTCATATGAAAAATTCATATTACATGTTCGTGGATGTACTCAACAAGAGAAGGCCATTGTTTCTATTAACCCTAATTGCAATCAGAATTTCATCAATGTTATTTTGGCTAGAAGATTGCAATTTTATACAAATAATATTCAAAGCACATATGTTGAGGGTGAAAATGTTCAATTTTTTAGAGATTTGAAGATTACTATGGATAATTATGTGTTGCATTCATATTTTTATGCTATAAATATGTATGACATGGATGTTGTTTTGGGATATCATTAGATGGACTCAACTGGTACAATTAATATTAGTTTGAATTTTTTGAACTTGTGGTATAAGAAAAATAAAATTACATTGCGAGGTATTTCTCTTATTAAACGGGGAGGGCCCAAGGAGTCACATGAAGAAGACCTTGCAAGGGAACTAATTGTAATAACTAATGACACATCAGATGAAGAGTCCATAGTTGAATCAAAAGAAGAGCCTCCAAAAGCAATTGAAGAAAACCCAGAGGAAGAGAATAAATAGGAAGAAGAATATACAAAACCACAGAAAGAAGAATTGATAGTTAAGGTTGTTGTATATCGCCACCCATACCACGTAGAGAAACAACATTCAACAATACAAGGGCGTGAGCATCAACTTACTATGGATCAACGTGGAACGAAAGAGGCAACCAGTATGGAGGCACGTGGATACAAAGAAGAAATCAAAATCCAGATGAAGGAGAGGCCATAATTGGACCCCATGTCCACATTTCACTAGGATGGATGGATGCTCGTGCATGGTACCAATTGACTAATTTGCTCATTAGGTCATATTATATGGCTTCTTCCCATGTTTCGAGGACGGAAAATAATAAGGGGGGTGGAATGTAATGTACCTAGGGAGGATAATATGGGGTACCTCGGGAGGTACCCAAGGGGATAATGAATATAATGTGTCCATAATATTCTAATAGGGCCACTATGAAATTAAAAGGAAATAATATGTCCCCTATGTAATTAAAAAGAAATATTATAATAATAAGGGGTAGTTGGCATAAGACCCTTAGGAATACTCACGAGAAAGTATAAATACACATGAGTATCATTGTATTGGATATGTGTTGGATTGTCCGTTCTATAGCAAGCATGGCTTGTGGAGTGATTCCTTCCATAAGGAGTATTTGATGGTGTTACCCCACCTTAAGGGTTCTTCTCTTTATATTTTTGGTGTTATTTATCATGAATGTTTGGTATCTTGGATGTTCCAAGGTTTGTTTTTGAAGTTTTATGGTGGATTCTCTCTTATATCTTTGAAGTTTCACTATACAATATAAGATTCTCTAAAGTCTGATGCTAAAATTGTCCTGCTATGAAATGTTTTCACATAACAACTGGAACTCCTAATCCTTCTTTTGCTCTTAACTTCTATATGGATTCATGCTTCAACTCACTTTCTTAAGCAAGGTTATGCTCCTATATGCTTATAAACTACTCCTATTCCACTTAAATATCATTCATAGTAACCGATCCTAGAAGGCTACTAAATACATCATAGAGGAATGGCCATTACTCTAAACATATGATATAACTGGTAGCCAATACATACATACTAAGAGTTGTTTGCACAAAAATGTGAGAATAACACACTCCATAAAGCCAAGAGACTTGAACTACTCAACTCCAATGCATGGAAAGAGAAGCAATAAAATAATTTATTTTTTGTTGTTTGTTATATGTAAAATTAACACTCAACCATAAAACTACAAATAATTTTACTTCAAAGGATGAAAGTAGGCAATTCTAAAAGTTTTGTGAATTGGAGGCCACATACAGCCCATGTATGGCCTTAGGAAACCCGCAGGCCATCTTCCCTAAGTGTTTTACATTTAGTATGGCTCGTATGATGTTCATGCGCTTGCAAAGGTAGTGTACAACCTCACTAAAATGTTAAGGAAAACTAAGAGCTCAACAAAACAACATTTGATTGTAATTTGTGAAGGAGGAATCCCATCAAAATGAATCCAACATCCTAATAGTTTAAAACAAACAAATTAGAAACTCCCTAAAGAAATGTTAAAACTCTATGATGGCAACCATGGAATTCTAATCCATGAAATGGATGAATGGAGGAGAATAAATAGTTATTGGAGTTATTGTTTTACTCAGATGGAGTGCAACCTTGAAGGAGATCCCCAACACTACAACTAAGAATGAATTTTCAACTCATTAAATAAACACAATATCAATTTAAATACATAGTAGCCTCTTTTAAAATTCATAGGTAGAAAATAACATAGCAATAGAGAAATTCACCACAAAAGACTTGGTATTTACTTTGGAAACCCAAATGGGAAAACCAACATTGAATTTGCTTTGGCCATGATCATTATTTATTGGAAATCTGTAGCTTATAATACCCTTGGGCTCTATGGTCCATTTGTAGTCTTCACTTGGAATTTGGATAGGAATTCCTTTCACTCTTAGCCAAAGAACCCCTCATCCTTTGAGGTGCAAGAGTAATTAGGACAATAGCTTAGCTAGGGAGTAATTTAGAAGGCCAAGCATCCCCAAGCTTAGTGTTGGCTTCTCTTCTTTTGTATTTTCTCAATTACATTAAAGAAATAGTATCTCATGTTTTATTTTTTAAATACATCTTTTATTCTTTTCTTTTTTTTCTCTCGGAATTTTAAAACAAAATGTGTTCTTCTCATTCATTTATCCTCCCCATGTTTACATTGAGGGTATTATGTTATTGTAGGTGCAAATACCAATCAAAATGGCATGGGGCCCTTCAATCCATCAACCCTATCTCCTACCTTATCCATAACCTCGAACCTTGCATGTGCCAATCCTCATAGAACCTGAGTCGATACCCAATTGTTGTTGTGTGGATCCAATCAGATCACACCTCCCCATTGGGAACCTTTTGGTCCCCAAAAGCTTCCATGGATAGGTGAGGCAACTTGCTTGCAATTTGGTTCCTCTTGTACCATTTTACTTTCCTTGGAGTCTGTCCATTGAGGCCAATCTACCAGATTTATTGTCATCCTTTGCAAGTTACTCATTCTTTTTTTGCAAAATTCTATCTTCCTTTAACTCTTCAAGAGTGTGCAGTGCAAAGTCTTCGACAAGGGGGAGAACCTGATGGTCCTCTTCTCCATCCAATATGGAGGGTCTGAATAGTTTCACATACTCCACATTTACCACTGAGATAATTTGCATACGAGGAGGAAGTCTCAACCTAAAAACATTATTGTTTACCTGCTCAAAGATGTTGATGGGTCTGTATCAAAGTGGCTTGAGTTTCTTCACTACTCCTTGTAATTGTTCTTTCCAGAGGTAAAGCCACATCTTATCTCCAACATAAAACTTATGATCTTCTTTATGTTAGTCATGTCTAGCCTTATACTATTATCAACTTCTCTCAATTTGCTCTTGTACCTTCAAATGTATCTGCCTGATCTTATCCACAAATGTGCTTTCCTTTTTCTCATCTCCTTGCAGCTCAACATCATCTTTCTATTGTCCATACACAATGTCAAATGGTGAGGGAGGTAAATAGCCAAAACAAGTCTCAAAAGGTGTTTTATTGGTGGGAGAATGAAGTATTCGATTGTATGAATATTGGATGTACACCAGATGTTCATCCCAAGTCTTTGGATGCTTGTTATTGTACCATCTCAATAGTTGTGCTAATGTTAGACAACTTATAGTTATTTGTTGGTCTAGGGATGAAATGTAGTGGAATGCCTCAACTTTGTGTCCATTCTTTCCCAAAGTGTTGTCCAAAACCTACCCAAAAACCTGTTATCTTGATAAGATATGATGGAGCTTGACAATCCAAAATGCACCCACACATGATTAAAAAATAACTATGTTGCTTCTCATCCAAAGATTGTCTTCTTGCATGGAATCAATACACACATCTTGTTGAAGTGATCTACCATGACAAACAAATAGTCATGGCCCCTAGAATACATAGGCAACCCTCCAAAAAAATCCAGGGATATGCTTTCCCAAGACCCACTTGGTACTAGCAGTGGCATAAAGAGCCCAAGCTTTTGTTGATCGGCTTGATCGTGCTACAAAGAATATAGCCTCTAATAAATCTCACCATCTGCTCATACATCTTTGGCCAATATATGTACCTCTATAAATTTTCCAGTCTCTTCATTACTCCAAAATGTCCAATGATCTTGGAAGTGCAAGCTTCCCTCATCAACTGAAGCCTTCTACACTATGATATGCACAATTTGTCCAAATTGTACAGTAGTCCATCTTGGAGGTGATATTCATTTCCTTCCATGGTAGTGATTGGTCTCTCCTTCAATTGCTTGTACACTCCTCCAAAACCTTCATCTCCTTCATAGTCTTTACTCAACAATTCACGAGTGAAGGGTTCACGCTACATGATCACTCTAATCAATCTTCTTAAGTGGGGATCATCAAAGCATATTAACTATCTTGTTTGTATCTACTTTCTTGTTCTTGATGAGTAGGTGGAATTGTTGCAAGTATCCAAACCACTTGTATTGTCTCACTTGTTGTATCTTGCTTTGACTTTGCAAGTACTATAATAGTCAGTGATTGGTGTGTATGTCTTTCCCCAAGATGTAATGTTTCTATTTTTTAACAGCTTGCACTATCACATAAAACTCTTTATCATGCGTGGGGTAGTCTGGTATTGCTCCATGAAACAACTATGAACGATAACACAGTGATCTTCCTCCTTGCATAAGCATTGCCCCTAATGCATATCCATTAGCATATGTCCCCATTTAAAATGGTCATTGTAAATTTGGCATGGTGAGGACCAGAGCATTGTTGATCTTCCTCTTCATGTCTTTGAATGCTTGTTGTTGTGGCGTATCCCAATGAAAGCTCTTCCCCTTGGCAGTCATGGCAAGCAACAATATTGCTATTGTGAAGAAATTTGCAATGAACTTCCTCAAATATTGAGCTACTCCCATAAAAAATTTGACCTCTGTCAAGCTGGTGGGAAAATGTCATTGGCTAATGGCTACGATATTGTTTGTATCCACCCTCAACTCTCCTCCACTAATCACGTGTCTAAGATAAATCAAGGATTCCTTCCCAAAATCACACTTCTTCAAATTTGCAATAAGCTGATTCTTCTTTAATGTTTCTAGTACCTATGTCATGTGATCTTGCCAAGTATTATTGAAGATTAGCATGTCATCCAGGTATATTATTACAAATGAGTCAATAAAAGAATGTAGCACATCATTCACTAGTCTCGTGAAAGTTGCAGGTGCATTAAACAAACCAAAAGGCATCATTAACCACTCTTACAAACCTTGTCGTGCATTGAACGTTGTCTTCCAATTGTATTTTTCTTTCGATTCTCACTTGATGGTAAGCTGATTTGAGATCCAACTTGGTCAAGAAGTTGGTTAGTTGTAGTTGATCCAACAAGTCATGAATCCTTGGTAGAGGATATCTATTCTCGATGGTGATTTTATTAAGGGCACAATAGTTAATGCACATTCTCCAACTACCATCTATCTTTGTCACCATGATGATGGGTGAACCACATGGCAACGTACTGGGCCCGATGACTCCTGAATCCAACAATTGTTGCAACTACTTCTTCACTTCATCTACTTCAATGATAAATTTCCTATATAGCCCAATGTTTGACAATGGTGACTTTGGCAACAATTGAATCTTGTGTTCAACCTCTTGCTTAGGTGGCATCCCTTGAGCTTCTTGGAACACCTCCTTGTAGGCTTCAACTAGTTGTTGTAGTTGCTAGCACTACTTGCCACTACATCCTTCAAGGATGCCTTCATCTCCAACTCGACGCCTTTTCCTTGTTATTTTTTTTTTCTCTCAAAAATAACAAGAAAAACTTCTTTGTGTTGCCAATGATTCTTTTATCCTGATGAGCACTGATCAAAAAGAGTTTGGCTTTGTCCTTATGTGCATTTATGCAATATGCCTTCCCATCTTTGATAAGATTGTACTAGTTTGATCTCCTCTTGAATATGGCATCTCTTATGTAGAAGTATGGGCTTCCCACGAGGACTTCACACACATCCAACGAAACCACATCTACTACCACTTCATCCATGAAGTTATGTGATGAGACCTTGAAATGATATCATTGTTGCCTATATATTTAACAATTTTGGTGATCCTTTGTCTCTAATAAGGTCGATTTGGATTCTTATGGTACCGTTTTCTACTTATCCTAATTACTATTCCCATAAGATATATTTGAATTGTGTTTTCTTCTTTTTCTTGTTTATATTATGAATTTTAAATTAGGAATATAAGAATCAATTAAAGTTTCAATAAATATTTCTAACAATAAGCCTCTAGCATGGATAAACAAACCAAAAGTTATGTCATTGCAAAAGGATCTAACAATTCCATTCAATGCCTCTTCATACTAATTGAAAAGGGATTGATGATGGCATTACCAAAGGGACATAGCATGTGCTTAGAAAGGAGAAATTAATGGAGTATTCATAACACATTATTCAAAACATGTCTTGATGATGATTCAAGCATATCTTGAAATCCAGGAAATGGGTATCCAAGATTTTTGGTGGAGAGATGCATTAAATGGTAACCTATATACCCACTAAAAATCTCCAAGACCCATATCGTAGTTTAGAAGAAATCAACTACGCACCAGACCTGTAGCAACTTGGACAAAGGATCACAGTTATGCATTGAAAATGATAGAATCAAGGCACAATTTAATAATTGCTCGATATATACTCTCCCACTTTGATTTTCTTGTTGCACAAACTAAGGAATACACCCATTCCATCAAGTAACAAACCGGATCATAAAAAAGGGTGAATCCATGGAAGTTTTTAATGCCCACAAGTTGCATTCATTGGTTACCTGGAATCCAGACCGTGGCAAACGTTGGTTGTTTAGTTGTTTTCTCCATAGCGCAACACATTTAATCTTTGTAATGAATAATTTAGTTATTTTCTCCATAGCTTTAGGTTTTTTATAAATGTTTCAATTTCGAAGTCGTTATGTACATATTCCAATTATAAACTATATATATATAGCATTGCTCTCCCATTTGGGGATAGATATAATGGAGATAATGGATACAATGTAGAAGATTGGGGATTTTGAGAATAAAGATACAAAGCTATTAAAACTATGTTTTACAGCTTTTGGAATGGTCAATGTGAGTTAATTTATATTTTGATTTAAAAGTTTAAATTTGTTGTAGCATATTCCGACATCTAGCTTTCTAGAGGGGTCCCACTCTAGAGAGCATGAGTTGTGGATATGTGGATTATTTTTGTAGGTCACATGTTCTTTTTAATTTTTGTAGCTTAACGTCTTTCTGTAGCGTACGTTCTCTTTTACATTTATTTGTTAATTCATGATCAAATGCAAGGTGTAGACTTATGCATGATGATAAATGATAATAACAATAATCAAACAGAACATGGTAGCATCATGCATTACCTTGTGGAGCCAAGGACTAGTTGATCTATCAAAATCATTCATGCTAATTCAAGTGTGTTTACTTTTTTGCAAGTGTGGTGTGTTTATTTTTCCACAAGTGTGGTGTGTTCAATTTTCCGCAATGTCATTTCATTTCCTAGATAGTAATGAAATTTCCTTCCCATAGAAGCATGATATGAAATTAGAGTAAATAGAGAACCCATAGCCTGCACATATAGTGCACGACATCTGACAAGTTTCTCCAGAACTCTGGATCGATAAGTAAATGCAAAGTCTCTTTTATTTCTCTTTATTGGGTAATAAACTAGCCCATCATTTTGACATCGTTGTCAGGGAGATGTCAAAGGCACATAAAGTATTTGTTTGCACTAGCTTTTAGGAAACACACATGTTACAGGGATCAACAAAGAAGAATTTTCGACTACCCTCTTTGTGGGGTATCATACGTAGTGTGATGCATTTAAATTAGGTCATATAGTTGCATGAATAGAGTTAGAAATCCACTGGAAAGATTTCGTGGTGTAGTAAGAGCCACTCAAAGCACTAACCATTTTTGCAAGAAATTCAGTAAAAGGAGGAGATTCATGGGTAAACTTGAGATTTAAATATGATTCACTGCTTGTCTTTAGAATGAGACACTATGTGGGATCTATGTAGTTTCCATGATGGTTATGTCAGGTTCTCATTCTCTCATGATCCAAAGTTACCATTTGGCCATCGAATGTGAAACTATGTGGGATCTTTGGAGTTTCCATGGTGGTTATGTCAGGTTCTCATTCTATTCTACCACATTATGTTATCATCGATTTCACCATTTCCATACTTTCCCTCATTTTGGCCTCACACTCAATATCTTTCCCCATATTCACCCATGTCATGGCAACAAACTCCCTTTCAAATCCCAACCTTGGTACAAGGATGGAAAAAACCTCCATTTAAACACATGCCCCATCAACTTTCACTTCCACAACACCCCTAATTTCCCTCAAAGAATCCTAAAAAAAATACCTCCTTGACTTCCTACTCAACCCACTCATAACCCATCAAGAAACTGACTTAACTCACTTACAAAGTTGAGTTACATGTTTTTCATCAAAATAAAAAGAAAAAAAAATTCTAGTAGTGAAAACTTGTTCTCGTGTGTTGTTAGACCTAGTGATGTTAGAAAACTAGTCTCTAGCTGACATCACTTGGATTAAATACCTCCAATTGTGAAAGCCTATTTTAGTCACAGTTGGACAAACCTTGTCTGAAAACTAACTTACTAGCGGGCAAGGTTTCGAAAAAAAGAAGAAGAAGAAGAAAAAAGGATTTGTATGTTTCACTGACAAGATTTTCAGAGTGTTTACTTTTCAGTTGACATTCATAATGCACTTTAGGATACACTTACATAGTCTACAAATTCATGCCACAGAAACATAATAACCTTAATCACTTTGGTGAACACCAAGGACTACAATTTCTTCACCATGCATACTATCAATTTCATAGTCTCGCAAGCTTAATTTTTTGCTACGAGATCAGTGGAATAGTTTTGATAATTCTCCTGGTGGCTTACAATGCTCCAATACTTCCTTTTAACCGGAAGAATGATTTTGTTCAAACTTTGTACTGGATCAACCTATATTTACATCACTCATTTTGCCACTGACTATTGTTCCAAAATAATAATAATAATATAATAATAATCCATTTTTAAGGTCACGGCCAAGCGAGACACCAAATTGGTGTATGAGACCCATTTAATTGTGGGACAAGGGACCCCCTTTGCCCAACGATTCGACTGGTAAAGTCTACGAAGGTATACATACCCTACCCCCCTCTGGATTTGAACTTGTGACCTCTTAAGTGGAAACACATGTTCTTAACCATTAGGCCCACTCAGGTTGTATTCACTTTGCAATGACATGGAGTCTAGAGCTCAAAGGAGCTTCATACAAGTTCATAAGAGTCTTTCAAAATTTCTAGACCTGAACTTCTAGTTTCATTCTGCATATTTCAAAGTTGTTAGTATCAGGACATCACCATTACAAATCACCTATTATTGCTTCAGGATCATATTTGAATATGCAAAGATTGTTTCAAAATTTGAAGCTCAACAATGGAAATATTTCAGGTCAATAAAGGACTCGGTTTTACAGATAATGGGGAAGCCACATGAAGCATTACCCCTCTAATTAAATTCTAAGTATGATTGTCTTGTTGATGATCTTACTCTCAGTACACTTCAGATTTTCAATGACTTGATCACTTGGATCTCGCAACATCTTGTCATGAGTATGCTTGTGGAACCATTTCAAACAACCCAAGGCTACTAATGGGTCTTTTCAGTTGTTATATTAGTGAATATTCCTATGATGAACAACCATAAACAACTATGAAAATACATGAGTTTGTTTTTAAGGAGAGGTTTTTACTATGGGATGTTTGTAGCATTCAATTGCAGGTATCTGGTAGAAATGGAGGCAAATTATTTAGCATTGAAAATGAAAAATTAAGGATCCAACTGGAAAATAAATATGTTTATCTGTGTAGAAGTATGAGGAGGATTCAAGAGCCATCACATCAATTCAACAACACGATACCTCAGTTTAGCAAAAGTTTTACAATGCCAAGTTACAAGATGAAAAAGACTCTTGAAAGCTCAAGCTATAGAATTCAAAGAACTATAACGAGTCCCAATCTCTATTTGAATAATTTCAGATCTTTGCCAAGAATATTCACAAGCTCCATAGTTACAAAAATATTGCAAAGATCCCATATAATTGGTTGTCCGGAGCTCCAGGATTTAGTTCTCTTTCTAAATTATATATGACTTCATTATTGGATCAACAATGCTACTTACAATACTTACATTGAAAACCACTTATTGTTACAATATTTTGGGGATAAGGTTCAAAATATTAAAGGATTTTTCTCAAGACAAGGTATTTTCTATACCCTATCTCAAAGTTTGTTTTATAGACTAGAAAAATTTGAAACAACAATCCAATTTTAACACGTCCATATATTTCCTTTACCATCAACATTCAACACCTTATCCCTATTCCATTTCATATCATATGAAATTGCTTTTTTGGCCTTTATACTTGTATATTTCAAATGAGTTAATTTGAATATGAATATCATCAATACTAGTTTTTACTTGGTTCAAAAGTCATAATTTGAAAAACTCGAGTCATGCTACATAATCACTTATCATTTAGTAGAAATATAAATCATCATGTTGCATGTGTGCTAAAAGTACTGTAGGATTCTCATCATTATACAAAATTGGTTGATATTAAATAAGGGCCGGTCATTACATAAATCATCATTTCTCTTACTATTTAACATGAGGCTTAAATGAGGTAGCACTTGTTTCATATATCATAAGGAACAAAGTTGTCATTTTTGAGAGAAATATTTGTGTATGAACAAGTATGTCATATATTAAGAGAAAATAGGAGGCTAAGAATGAAAAAACAGAAATTCAAAAGGAAAATTAAGGAAAGGGGAGGATAATGGGAATCCCATGGATACTTTATTAAAGGAAATAAAAGCAGAATAACCTTATAAGAAAGTTATCGAAGGAAATATGCAAATGTCCAACAAATTGTGAATGTTATTTTTGATGATATCATAGCCAATACATATGCTTTCCTTCAGTTGAAGCCAGACTTACCTAGTTGAAGGAAACAAGATGGGCTCTTTGATCTAGGAGTCATAGACCATGAGAGTCACCAACAAGCCATAAATAAACTTAAAGAAAAATGGTTCTCCGTTTATATCACACAAGAAAACAGATGGAAGAAGAAAATTAAGATGTATAGGGATTGATTGAAGGAGATGGAACAAAAGCTACAAGATGCATGTTCATTAGCGGTGGAAGCATTAACATGTCAAACACCTTCCAAAATCCATTCCATATACTTACACGATAAGTGGACCCAATTAAGAATCAAACAATTGGCAGTATGACGACTCCACAAAATTATTTCTCCAAAAGAATTTATCAATGTGTTCTTCAATGTTACAAATCATGAAGAGAACTTATTACATTAACTTTATCTTTTTAATTTTTTTCCACATAATCATCCTCAATGGAATCCTAATCTCTTTGTTGGGGATGTCAAACTAAGAGCATTCTCTTCTTTCATCTATGGTTTTATTCAATGGAAGGATTCAAATGAATTTTATATACCCAAGGAGAGTTTAATTCAAACTTAATGGTTCGAGAAGAGTATCTTATCCCTGCTACTATTATCCAAGACTATAAGATATTACTTAGAGATTTTGGTGATTCTCGGTGTGCTTGAATGCATAGAAAACATGATATTACTATTCATCAAAGGATTGTGAAAACACATTATTTGCAAGCTCTTTTAGTCTCGTATGATATTTGGAAAACTCTTCCAAATACTTTGAAAAATAGAAATCCTGCAGGATATCCTCATTTCAAACTTACTCTTTCACGAGATGCATTCTATGTCGACTTAATTAAAAGCCATGGGAATCAGTGGATTGGGCTCATGTTTAATTACCCACTGAAATGTTTCTCTACTCAACAATACAGAGCTAGATTTCATTGGAAGAACATGGAGGAAATTGCACATTGGAGACAAGTTGATAGAAGTTTAGGATTCTATAATAAGAGAAAATCTGGCCATCCAACATATATATGGACAACTTTGAATTTGGGAGTTCTAGAGGAAGAACATGACATTGCATGAGGTCATGCAAATATTTAGGAAAGGGGAATGATGAGACATTGAAATGATAACATTGTTGCCTATATATTTAATTATTTTGATGATCCTTTGTCTCTAATAAGGCTGATTTTATCCTTATAGACTCATTTTCCACTTATACTAACTACCTTTCCCATAAGATATATTTGGATTGAGTTTTCAACTTTTTCTTGTTTATATTATGAATTCTAAAGTAGGAATACTCGAATCAGATAAAATTTGAATAGATATTGCTAACAATAAACATCTAGCATGGATAAACAAACCACATGTTATGTCATTGCAAAAAGATCTAACAAATCGATTCAACGACTCTTCATACTAATTGCAAAGGGGTCGATGATGGCATTACCAAATGGACAAAGCATGTGGTCAGAAAGGAGAATTTAATGGAGTATTCATAACACATTATTCAAAACAGGTCTCGGTGATTATTCAATCATATCTTGAAATCCATGAAATGGGTATTTGAGATTTTTGGTGGAAAGATGCATTAAATGGTAGCCCATATATCCACGAAAAATATCCAAGACCCATATCATAATTCAGGAGAAATAAACTACGCACAAGACCTATAACAACTTGGAAAAAGGATCACAATTATGCATTGAAGATGATAGAATCAAGGATCAATTTAAGAATTGCTCGCTATATACTCTCCCACTTTGATTTTCTTATTTCACAAACTCTAGAATACATCCATCCCATCAAGTAACAAACCATAGCATAAACAAGGGCGAATATATGGAAGATTTTAATTCCCACAAGTTGCATGCATTGGTTACCGGGAATCCAAACCATGGAAAACGTTGGTTGTTACCATTTTGGCATATAATCCTGCAAATTTCTTCTAGAAGCACAACATATTTAATCTTTGCAATGAATAGTTTAGTTATTTTCTCCATAGCTTTAGGTTTTTTATATAAATGTTTCAGTTTCGAAGTAGTTATGTATAGATTCCCATTTGAATATATATATATATATATATATATATATATATATATATATATATATAACATTGTTATTGCATTTGGGGATAGATATAATGGA
The DNA here is from genome assembly GCA_009831015.1 of Picea engelmannii. NCBI lineage: Eukaryota > Viridiplantae > Streptophyta > Pinopsida > Pinales > Pinaceae > Picea > Picea engelmannii. The sequence continues at coordinate 295,421 of ML777794.1, forward strand.
TAGAATGTATACAATATACAAGATTGGGGATTTCGAGAATAAAGATACAAAGCCATTAAAACTATGTTTTACAGCTTCTGGAATGGTCATTGTGAGTTTATTTATATTTTAATTTACACATTTAAATTTGTTGTAGCAGATCCCAACATCTAACTTTTTAGAGGGGGGCCACTCTAGAGAGCAGGAGTTGTGGATTTGTAGGTTACATGTTCTTTTTATTTCATGTAGCTTAACCTCTTTGTAGTATACATTCTATTTTACATTTATTTGTATATTCATGATTAAATGCAAAGTGTAGACTTATGCATGATGAGAAATTATAATAGCAATAGTCAAACCGAGCATGGTAGCATTATGCATTACCTCGCGAAGCCAAGGACTAGTTAAACTATCACAATCATTCATGCCAATTCAAGTGTGTTTACTTTTTCACAAGTGTGGTGTGTTTATTTTTCCACAAGTGTGGTGTGTTCAATTTTCCGCATTGTCATTTCATTTCCTAGATAGTAATGCAATTTCCTTCCCATAGAAGCATGATAGGAAACCACAGTAAATAGAGAACCCAGATCTTGCACATACAATGCACGACATCTCTCAAGTTTCTCTAGAACTCCAGGTTGATAAGTAAATGCACATTCTCTTTTATTGCTCTTTATTGGGTAATAAATTAGCCTGTCATTATGGTTGATGGAAAACTTGGATCTACATTGTTTGTTCACTCTCAATTCTACGTCTTGTCTTACCTACCCTAAAGGATATGGTTTTGGATGGTCATTAGTCTCCAAACTAATCTTTTCAACCAACTATGCATAGATCAAATTAGATTGTGAATCGAGATCAAACAAACAATCTACCTTACATTGCATTGTTTCATGTGGATCTTGATGCAAAACAACTCTATCATCTCCTTCTCTTCATTGTGACTAAAACCAACTATTGCTACTTCTTTTTGAAGAGTATTACATCTAATTTTCCCTTCCAAGTTTGAGGTACTATCCACCCTCTCCTTGGCATTTATAGTTATCAAATTCTTTTTATCATTATTATTCTTAAGGTGCTTGGGGTGCTTCTCAAGGTGCAATTTCTAGCAATCTTCCTCAGTGTGTCTCTTTTCCTCACTAGCCTTACATTGCTTGACAGAAGGATTTTCTTCCTGTGTTTCTGCCATGGTGTTTTTGTTAGTCCACTTCTTCTTCTTCCCTTTTCTCTATTACTCTTATGGTTCTATTTGCTTATGTGTGCTAGACTACTATTTCCGCTTGTCTCTTTCAAGATATTGTGCTTGAACACTTGCTTCATCAATTGTCTTAGGCTTAAACAACACAAATTGTTATTATATTTGAGGAAGCAAGTGTTCTATATATTTTATCAACATGTTTGGACTTTTTAGAGAGACACCTAGTTGTATCACTCTCTTCCTAAATTTTGTAGTGAACTCTTGGACTAACAACTTCTACGTTTTCTTGAAGTAGTGCCGCACATTTGTTGGTGCCCCTCATATCCAATTGGGTAAAATTGGGCTTTAATCATGTCCCTAAACACCTCCCAATTGGTCACCAATGGCTCGTTTTTTAGTGCTCTACCCGCTCCATCACTCTCCCACCATGCCAAAGCATGGATTTTAAGATTTAATCTAGCGAATGCAATCCTCTGCTTTTTGGTGACTTCATGTACATTGAAGTACACTTCCATTTGTTGTAGCCATCGATTAAGTTTGATGGTTTAAAACTCTCTAGTATAAGATTTGATGCCCGCCTTCACCTCTAAATGGCAAGGCAACGACATTTTGTTATAGCTGCATTCTCCCATCTCTATCTCGGTCTTGAGATTCAACTTTAGCCTCTCATTTTTCTTGAACTGTTCTATGTTAGCCACATGTTCTTCATGTTCAATATCTATTGAAGGTGCTTCCATACCTTTCACTACTATCAATTGTGTTACCATCATTGTAAGTGTGGCAATGCTCTACTCTAACCAATCCAACCTATCCCTAAGATCTTCTTCTTCATCTTCTCCATGATGTTCCCCTATCATTGTTGGTCCTTTGTTTCTCTGAAGGCTTGGAAATAATTCTTGTCCACTTATCCCATAGTCACTGCAAGTGTTCACCATATAGATCTCGCCAAGTACATTCGAACTTGGGCTCTAATACCATAAGATCGATAAATGGTAAACTCATAACCTATTCGCTTCACCAACACATATTCCCCTGGTCATTGTCATTCTCTCTTACTTCCTGCAAGTGATGTTAGTATAAGGAGGTGAGGTAATATAAGATTCTCTGAAGTCTTATTCTAATATTGTCCTACCATGCAATGCTTGCACACAACAACTAGTACTCCTTATCCTTCTCTTGCTCTTAACAACTATAAGGAGTCAGGCTTCAACTCACTTTTTTAAGCAAAGCTATGCTCTTATGCGCTTATAAACCACCCCAATTCCACTTAAGTACCATTCATAATAACCAATACTAGAAGGCAAATGAATACATCATGGAGGAATGGCCATTAATCCAAACATATGATATAGCCACTAGTTAATGCATAAAAAATAAGAGTCGTTTGCACATAAATGTGAGAATAACACACTCCACAAAGCTAAGAGACTTGAACCACTCAATTGAAATGCATGAAAATAGAAGCAGTAAACACACACACACATATAATGTTTCTCCTTCCATGCATTTTAGTTGAGTGGTTCAAGCCTCTTAGCTTTGTAGAGTGTGTTATTCTCACATTTTTATGCAAACAACTCTTATTTTGTATGCATTATAACAATTCACACTTAGCCATAAACTACAAATTGTTTGACTTCAAAAGATAAGAGGATCCAATTCTAAAAGTTTTGTTAGTTGGAGGTATCTTATGGCCTGCGTATGACCTTAGGAAACCCATAGGGTGTTTTCACTTAGTGTTGCACATCTAGTATGGCCTATATGGTGTTCACGTGCTCATAGAGGCAATGCACAACCTCACTAAAACACCTAGGAAAGCTAAGAGCCCAACATAACAACGTTTGACTATAAATAGTTTAAAATAAAAAAATATTGGAAACTCCTTAAGGAAATGCAATAGCTTTGTGATGGAAGCTATATATTCTAATCTTTGGAATGGGTGAATGGGGAAGAATAAAGATATTTTAGAGTTCTTTTACTCTCGGGGAGTGTAATTATGAAGGAGATCCACAACACTATAGTTGGGAATGAATTCTCAGGTCATTAAATAAACACAACAAGAATTTAAATACAAAGCAACCTCTTTTAAAAGTCATAGAAAAAAAATAACATAGCAATATAGAAATTCACCACGCAAAATCTTAGTATTTACCCTGGAAATCCAAATGGGAAAACCAATATTCAATTGGCTTTAGCCAGGTTCTTTATTTCTTGGTAATGTGTAGATTATAGTACCCTCAAGCTTTTTGGTCAATTCACAATCTTCACTTGGAATTTGGACGTCAATTCCTTTCACTCTCAACTAAATAACCCCTCATTCTTTGAGGTACAAGAGTAAATAGAATAATAGCTCAACTAGGGGGTAAAATAGAAGGCCACGTGTCCCCAAGATTAGCGTTGGTTTCTCCTCTTTTGTCTTTTTTCAATTGCATTAGAGAAATAGTGTCTCATGCTTTATTTTTTTAAACACAATTTACTTTTTCTTTTTCTTTTTCTCTTATTTTTTTAAAACAAAACATTTTCTTCTCATGCAGTTATGTTCCCCATGTTTACATTAAGGGTACTATGCTATTGAAGGCACAAACACTGATTGAGATGACACGGGGCCTTTCATGCCATCAACCCTATCTCCTACCTTATACATAGCCTCACACCTTACATGTGCCAATCCTCATATAACCTAAGCTGATAGCCAATTATTGTCATGTGGATCCAATTTATAACAAACCCTTAATACATGCCTTAGGATGGTTATCTTTGAAAGGGACTCAAAAGTGGTGATAAACATCATTAATGAGAAATTTAAGAAGTGGAAAGCCACATAACATGGTGTAAAAGAATGATCCAATTCTTTGAAAAAGCAGATTTGTACATGTCAAAAGAGTAGAAAACTACATGTTGAAAAGTAATCAAGTATTGGCCTTAATGTGCCTCCCCCTTGTTTGAAAATGAAGATCGAAAAGTGGAATTATCTAGGTGAGTAGGTGACTCCAATCTCCCACCTCTTAATCCGTGTCTTCCTTCCATCCACCCCCTCGTTGATGGGACAACCCATGCTTATCATTTATGGAACATTGGATTCCAAAATTATTCTTTGTTTGGAACATCACCTCGAGTACAATGTTCCCAAAGGTATGAACATGTTATATTTTTCACCTTCATTTGCCATCATTTGGAATTTATGATATTTTGGTTCCTTAAGCTAGTGAGTGAGGGTGGTTTCAACACAAGTTTTGCTTCTTCTCCCTAGTTCAGTCCCTTTGAACTTAGTGTAAGAATGGTAGACTTAAGCTTAAGATTTCACCTCAAAACCAAGGCAACATATGTAATTAAGGCTCAATAAGATAATCCTTCAAATCTAGAGAGTGGTCTAGAGCTTTTATGGCTCATTAGGGTTAATCTGTAGGTTTGCAAGAATGAGATTCACAAACCCTATAGAATTCTTAGGTAACAATAAAGAAGTTGTAGTTGGCACTTTAGAATTTGTCTAGAAGCTCAAATTCAAAGACAAACTAATTAGATCTAACATGCAAAGTTTGAAGAAAAAATGTTGACTCTCTGCAAGGTATATAATAAGGAAAATCAATAAGATGATTCAACCATAAAAATCACAACAATTTGGATTATTTGGTTGACTTAGTGGCTAAGCATCAAACCCTTGTGTTCATGGAAGATGAGTTGATCTCAGCAAACACAAAGAATCAACCCCCTAGTACATGATCTCATACAACCTCTCCCTACAAACAAAATTAAAGATATGATTTTTTGGGTTTATGTTATAAATTTTGTACCTAGATATTTTATTTAGGTGGATTTAGTATGTAAATTTAGAATCTATAGTTAACTTATAGCTTTTTTTCTACCATTAGAGTTATAGCAATTTGAAAGGGTAATATACTATGTTAGCCATGTTTTTTTATATTATAAGCCACTTGCCCACGATGTCTTTGATACTTTTAATAATGCAAGAATATATATATATATATATATATATATATATATATATATATATATATATATATATATATATATATATATATATATATATATATATATATATATATATATATCACTCTTCAAAGACACAACTTCATTTCCTATCTCATTTGAAATGCACACCTTTACCCACCACCTCCATCTTACGGATGAAGGTGTGCATTTGAAATGTACACTTTCACCTTGAAGGTGTACAAATGAGGAGGGTGAAGATGTGCATTCAAACAACTTCACCTCGATATGTTTGTTTCTACCAAGGGATTTTATAACAATTTGAAAGGGAATTTTACTATCTAAGTAATATTTTCGATATGATAAGCCACTTTGTAAATAACATACATGATGTATATAATACTCCTAACAATGTGAGCATTATATAGGAAGACCATGTGTGATGTATTCGATACACTAAAAAATGTGAGAATTATATGTTTGTGTTTATGTGTGTATAGATTATCATATAACAAACATGACTCAGATAATATATTTCCCTTTCAAATTGCTATAAATCCACACACACACAATTAACCCACCCTCATTTACACACCTCCCCCTTAAGGGTGAGGTTTGAGGGGGTGAAGGTGTGGATTTGGGGAGAGGGTGGGGTGGGAAGTTGAAGGTGTACACATTGGTTTACACATTCTCACCCACCCCCACCCCTTCCAACCACCCTCTCACCTACCCCTCTCCACATCAAAATGGGACTCAGATTGTAATAAGTCATAAATAAATATTTCATTCTAATCATAATTAGATAAATCTTGCATCTTTTATAACTTTTATAATATTTGCATGTATTGTTCATCTCAATTCTTTGTTTTTTATTAGTAATGGTTCATTTTTTATTGATTTGTGGATAATTTTGAACTCCAATGTTATGTTAATGCAGTGTGAACCCACTTTAACAAACAATGAGAGTTTTGAATGTTACACCATGCTATTTTTTTAGATAGGGTCTTGCCCTCAATAACGTTTCATTGTTCTATAGGTGCATAATTAGAAATGCATTAAAAATATTGGAAATACCATAAATTAGGCAAATTTAAATGTAATATTTGATCAATATGCCTAAAATATGAAGGCACATACTAGAGCGTCAAAGGGAGAAGGCACACTGCACTATGGTGACACGTTTAAAATATATCATATTACTTTTACACTTGATTCCACTCGGTTTTTTTTTAAAGAAACTGAAACTTTATATTATATAAATAGTTGTATTGAGACAAACAACAATATCCAAAGGATCTATTACGCTTATAACACTCATAGTCAATATTTCTTCAACTACTAATATACTATAAAACATACATATCACCTTGATAAAATTCCACACTGTCTCACCACAAAATTTCTTAACAAACTTCCCCAACAAACAAACAATTTTGAAGTACATCAATTGTCAATTGATTCTCATTCTAGGACCTCCCATGCTTCACTTTGGAGTGGAGATTCTTCTTCTACTTCTATTGGTGCAACACCAAGACTCCCTTGACCTTCCTTTATATTTCCATGGTGAGAAGTAACTGACACTTGGTTGATAGAAATTGACTGAGTATGTTGTAACAGGACCAATGATCTCAAAAACTGACATTCTGCTTCCAAACTTTTGAGGCACCAGGTGAAGGATTGTTCTAGATTTCCCACTTTTACCGATAACCAGTGAAGGGAAGAACAATTTTCTTTAGAGATTTCCTCATGGCGATGGAGGATATATTTAATTTCCCTCCAAGAAGGTTCCATTTTGAAACCAAACAAGACACCACTATAACCAGTGTAACCAAGCTCCAAGCCACAAATTTCTTTACTGTCGGAATTGGTCGAAACAGATACAAGAAAGATTTTAATACCATCATCCCACACACATTCCACTTCTAAGGTTCTAGGATTTAAAATAGTTGTGCAAGTATGTCTTCCATAATTTCTAGGCCCATAAACACATCCATTACCATAAAAGCAATCAAAGTTACAAGGTCTCAAAGAGAACCCTCTGGCAGAAGCAAGATGGCCAGAATGAAATTTCTCCAACCACGAATTATCTCAATATCCAAATTATCCAAACCAAAGGGCAAGAACCAACTTGAATTACAACCCCACCTGCTAGCTTCTAACACACTTTGCAAAGTATTGACAAGACAAATTACAAGGCATTCCAATTTGCCAACCCCCAGATCAAAACCCTAGTTCAAGAAATATAACCCAAAGAGGAAAGGGGAGTCTACATTTGTAAAGCTCACAAACATAGAGTCCAAATATCTGAACTAAATTTCTCCAAAATTCAAAACAACAACACCGTAAGCTCCTAACCACAAATTATTTTTACTCCTAGACCCTGAAATGACTAAACCATAGAGCATAAGATAGCTAAAGCTATTGGACCACCCACAATTGACTAAATCACCTTCTAGGTTATAAACAAGTGTAACTAAAAAATGATCCAGAATGCCATTCCTAGAGTCAACACCACATCCAAATACATTAAACCTAGTGAGCAAGGTAGGTTCTACAATTTTAGGACTCAAAAAAACAAATTCCCAAAATCTAAAGAAAGAGAAATTTGAGGGAAGGAACCTGAGGGCTAGAGGGAGTTTGTCCGACAAAAAACTATTGCCCAATATTGAACACCGGTCATCCAAAAACTACACCAGCTCTCTCCACTTCTTCCTCAAGACACCACACCAGGTTCCAATAATACGAAGAGGAGTGAAACTCATGGCAACAACCAAACTCTGAAAATATCAATACCTGCACAAGCCAACTTGAATGAGAGCATTAATTGTGTCTTGATGAGAATGTACTAGGAAACCATTCACATGGCCTAACAAGCCCATGAAATGTCACCTGTCCCTTTTATTGAATGACCCCATCATGAATGATGGGATATAAAAAAGCTCCCTCTCACCATTTTTAAGAATTTTACCTTCTCCGAAACTAGAACCATGCTTTGCCCAATGGTCAACTTCATTATTATATTCATGCCTGATATGGAAATTGCTATAATCTTCAAACTTAGCAAGAAGGCTAAGGGAATGAGATATTTCCCTTAGGAATACATCTTTTTTGATGTCAGAATGTTTGATAAGATCCCTGATCACAAGCATGGAGTCACTCAAGATAGTGATCTTTCGAATTCCTTTTGCTTTTGCAAGATTAATGCCTTGCCATGAGGCATATGCTTCTGTATATTTGTTTGAAACATTACCCAATCCCCAAGCATAATGGACAATGGTATGCCCTCCAGGATCACATATTATCCCCCCTGCACCTGCTGCCCATGGGTTGTTTTGAGAAGCCCCATCGAAAAAAAGAATATTGGACTACTGCTAGGAAAACCACTTCTTGAATTCATGATTTGGAAGCATGATAGCCCATTTAGATCTATTGCCCAATATTTTATTAATAGACTAAGAAGACCCCAATTTGAAATTATTCATTCAATATTGTTCACAGTCATCTAATGCCCGATCCGACCAGCTTAGACGAAGTTGTATATAATCTATCAGTAAAGAGAGGGCTTTGATCGTTGTTCACTTGGGATGCCTAATTTCTTCCTGATTTTTTGTTGTTGATGTGAGATATCCAAATACTCCAACAAACATACTAGGGAAGGGATTCCAAGATTCGTTTGAAATGTAGTTTTTGCTTGAAGCTTCCTTTATATCTTTTCCACCACTAAGAAAAGAGATATGAGAAAAAATTGTTCCAGCCGAACTTGTGCTCTAAACTATCTAAGACCCTTGCCCATACTTCCTTTACATAACAACAATCCACAAATAATTGTTGAGAGGTTTCCTCCTTATTAAGATAGAGGGAAAAACAAGAGGGTCCTGCAATACCGCATTTACATAAATTTTCAGATGTTAGAACTTTCCTATGAGCAAGCAACCAACAAAAAAGTTTATTTTGGGCAACTCATCACTTTGCCAAATGGACACCCATGAGCTAGAACAAGGAAAAGAGACAAAAGCCTCAAGCTAAATGTGATATCCTTTGTTCACATTGTGCATAGATTCACTCCATCCACATGTATTGGCATGTATTATGTTCTAGGGTGCACATCCATTCAAGGAGATAATGAACAATTTGTATAAACAGACATGGGGAGTTAAGAGAGAGAGCGATTTCCAACTCAACCAATTCCTTGAAATTTCGCACTAGACTGATATGTCATAAAGAGTGACACGTCCTCGGTCCTTCATCCATAACTGCAAAGGATCCAAATATTTTCATGAAGACATGCAATCATTATCCATTATTTTATCTTCTCATATATTTATACACCGACCATTCTCGGGAATCCAGGACATATTTTCACAAAATATGGATTTGACTAAAAGAAGAAGCTGGAAGATGGGAGAACCCTGGGAAACTCTTAGAGGATTTTATAAGCACCATTTCCTTGGACCATTGAAATATTTTTGAATCGACTCCTTTTCCACCATGATGGTTTCCCTGTAACAAGCCTCCACAACATTTTCGACCCCATTGCCTTATTCATAAGCTCATAATTCCTTATTCTGAATCCACATGTGTTCTTGGGATTGATAACTTTGTTCTAGTTCACAAGGTGATTTTTTTTTATTAGCCTTCCCTCCTCTCCAGAGAAATTCCCTTAGCTTCATAGAAATATGATTGGCTATCCCTTTAGGAGCTAATAAAACATAACATTGATAAAGTAGAAGAGAGGACATGACTTCTTTAATAAGGATAAGTATTCCAACGGGGTTTAACCATTGGGTACCCCATTATATAAACTTATGATTTATCTTTTCAACAATTGGCAGCCATTCCTAAGATGGTAGCCATTCCTCAGAGAAATTGGAATACTAAGGTACCGAAAGGAGGCCCATTTTTTGGCAACTGGTAATTGAAATATCCCAGAGATCACATCCAACTCCTGAGGGGGAGTATTCCAGCCCATAATCTGACATTTTCTGTTGTTAACTTCTCCTCCCAAAGCATCAATAAAAGAGTCTAGCACCTCTTTAAAATGAGGAGCAATGATCACTGAAGCTCCACCCATCAAGAGGGTGGCATATTCAAAATGGGAATGATTTAAATTTCTAACTCCTTGAGCTATTTGAAGTCTTGGAAGATTCCCAACCAATCTTTCACAATCTAATTTCCTGCTTAAAGCTTCAACCATAATAATGAATAGGAGAGGAGAAAGAGGACAACCTTGATGAAGTCCTCTGCTGATTTGAAAAAACTATGTCAGTTGTCCATTCACTAAAGGAGCTATCCAAGGGCCACTTATGCATGAAGACACCCACTTTATGAATCGAGGGCTGAAACCAAAATGTTCTAAGACCTTAAATAGAAAAACATATCGTTAATGACCATACCTTTTCCCTTTGCCTTGATGCTTGAATGTATAGCTTCTTGAACCGACACTATATTGTCCATGATTTTCCCATCTTGCATGAAACCTCCTTGATTAGGAGAGATGACTTTGGGAATATTTTTTTTTAACCAGGAAGCTATGATTTTGGTGAGAATTTTATATGATGAGTTACACAAGGAGATGGGCCTAAATCTATCAAAGGAGGTAGGATTGGCTTCTTTAGGCACTAAGGCTATAAGGGAAGAGTTGGTGTCCCCCCTAATCTTAATGATTGATGTGAATAATGCAACATATGTTTCGGATCATATTTGATCAAATCCCAAAAATGCTTGTAAAAAGAAATTGAAAAATCATATGGTCATGGAGCTTTATCTGACCCCAAACTCCATATGGAAACATAGATTTCAGCTTCAAAAATTGGTTGAGTAAGGGCCAACTTTTCTTCATTAGAAAGGAGGAAGGGGATATGTTCAAGCATAGAGACCACATTTGAGAGATCCACCTCTACATGCTCAGGAAACAGGGCTGCAAGATGACTCTTTCCAGTAGCTTTAATACTAGCAAAATTAGAAAACCGGGATCCATTTTCAACGGTGATTCTAGCAACATTATTCCTGGAATTCCTAGCTTTGGCTTGGTTATGGACAAACTTTGTGTTTCTATCCCTGGCCTTGAGTGAAAGGCTACACGATTTTAATTACAAAAGTTCTTCTTCACATCTAACAACCCTTTGACAACAAATTTGGGGATGGAGTTCCTCATTTTGCAGTTGAACAATAATATCTTTATTTTCAATATCCTTTTGGAAGTTATCTAGCTTCATTTTAAGTTCTTCTTTCTCATATTCTGGCAGATTAAAAGAGGATTTAGCCCAAAGTTTGAGAGCTTGTTTTACCATAATGAGGTTTTTCTCCTAAACAAAAACATGAGTGTCGGGAACCCAAGTTTTCCAAGTCGATTCAACTAAAGAGAACACCTCAGGATGGTTGAGCCATAAAGGGTTGAAACAAAAAGGAAGCGGTCCATATTCAAGAATTTCATAAATGTGCAAAGATATGGGATTGTGATAAAAAAAATGAGGGAAGGAAGGATATAAGATTTTAGAGAAGAATTTATGTTGAGAAAGTTACTATGGATCAAAAAATGATCTAATCTAGCAGATATATGCCCTGGCCTCGATCTCATGTTTGACTAAGTATATCTCCCTCGAGAATTTATCTCTAACATATCCCAATTTGCTAGAAGTTCCTCCATTTTTTCACAAAATGGATCTTGGCCAAAAAACCATCCTTTTTTTTCTGCATTATTTCACATAATATTAAAGTCCCAGCTAGAATACAATTCACAAAAAATTCAGTGTCTTTGAGGTTTGTAAGGATATCAAATAAACATATTTTTACATTGGATATGTTGGCATGTAAACATTAATGACTACGAAGAATTTACTTAGTTGTTTGGATCTAAATTTAGCTAGTATCCAATGTTGAGTATTGAAAGTAAACTCTAAACTTACCTCAAATTTATTCCATATAGTGCACAAACCCCAAAAGGTACCTTTGGAATCTACAACTATAGCATCACTTGGACTCCAAAGAATTTTTCCAAGTTGGATTACTTCATCTGCGCTCATTTTGGTCTCCTGAATCAAGAGTATTTAAGGTTTTTCTATTCGAAATAAACCTCTAACAACCATAAGCTTGGGGTCGTTGCCTAAACCCCTGTAGTTCCAGGAGACCGATTTCATTATCTAGGAGGGTTTGAGTGGGAACCTCCTTTAGTAACAACATTTCCTCCTTTTTTTTTAAAGAATTAGATCCTCCCATCATTTTTGGAATTGTTTGTTGTGAGTCTAATAATATTTCTTTACTAGCTTGCTCTTCTCGCACATTTTTGGATACCTTTCTCCCAGATCACCTAAGAATATTTTCTTCTTATGCCTTGTCCTCCAACTCCTCTTCACCAATACTCTCATTTTTAGAGTTTTGCCTTGCTTTTGTGAAAGGAACTTTTGCATCCCTGAAGGATTCCATTTCTTCAGATTTTGAGTCTAAAAGAGATAAACTGACTTTCATCGGAACATCAAGGAGCACCCACTTCTCTTCGCACTGCTTAACAGGGCTGACACTATCCCCCATTGACAACATCATCCATTCCTCACAAACTATGTCCTAGGGTTTCCAAAATGCAGTGCACTAAAGATATCAATTATATATTATCGGTTTCACTCTTTTCTTACTTGATTTTCACTCTTGGTACTCCATTTTTTATTCACAAAACTATTGCACCTTCACACACTAGTTACCCCCATTTCCCTACCAATGCCATTAAGATTAATCCATCATTGTTACTCATTATCTGCTAGAGCAGGATTTAAAATTTTCCCTTCAAAAACTCTATTTTTCATTTTCTTTTATATTTAATGCTATATAGCTACAAGAGAAAGCATTAAACCACTTAACCCCTTAGTTCTTCTTAAAAAAATTTGTTGTTTACCTTTTTACCCATGAGATTTTTTTTTTCTTTTCCAAAACATGCATGGTGCTATAGGGATTTTTGTTGGTGCATCTCACCTTCAATGCACACTTATCCTTTTTACCAACATTTTGTTGTGCATATAGTTAATTGGTGCACTATTATAGTGGGTCGTTGGCATTTTAACACGCCAAAATCCCAATGGAAAATCATTTTTCTCTTTTCTTGCTCTCAATGCACATGCAATGACATGGCATGTCATCAACATGGAAGTACCATTGAAACATGTCTTTGTTTTAGAGGTGCATATTTCCTTATGTGGAGCATCATGATCGTAAGAAGGCCAGATTATTGTTTGTTCCAAAGAACATACAATGCACTCATTTATCAGTCGCACGTTGTATCAATGCTCTATATGGAGCAAATTGCTTGATTGAGGTGGCCATCTAGGGCCATTTCAAAAATAGTCTCAATATTGGTAGTTTTTGGGTCATTATTTTTCAACGCATTTTTTAGGGAAGCTACACATAAGGACAAGAGATTTTGCTCAATTTGCTAATGTTTTTTCCAATGAGCCCAAGAGAACCCAAAATAGATCATCAAACAAAATGTTATGATCTTGAAAGGCTTCCTTTTTTTTCGGACAACTCAAATTTGTCTATCTCAACGTTCCCACCCATCCCTAATCATGTTAGGATTAGGGTTCTTGCATTTCAGTGTTTTTTATTCTTAGGTTTTTTTGTCATCGTTTTATAATGTAGATTCAACTTCTTGTCATGGGATTTTTCAAATGAGCATAGCCATTGCATGTGTTCTCATTAATCTACCACCATTTTAGCCATTATAAATGCCTATGTATATTGTGGTGTTTTTCACCATTTGATTCATCAATTGCAGTTGGTTTTCACTGTAATGCACTACTTTCAATATTGTATTTGTGCTCTCTCAGTGATATTTGCATGAACTTGCATTTCTTTCTCAGTTTAATCCATATCAATGGTATCAATTCTAGTATGTTCTCTGTCCTTTTTTCATGGATGTTCTCGATGAGGTTAGGGTACAAGGAATTGGGCCTCAAATTAATTAAAATTGTTGAACACTTCCTTGCTGACCCAAGAAACTTCCCATGGTGGAAAAAGTAAAGAAAGACCATAGAGTAGGATATCTTATCAAGATGTTGCTCCAAGAATCTATTGAATGATAGGTGAACAAGATGATGGACCATTTCACCCAAATCCTTCAATGAGTCCCAACAACAATGAAGGCACCTTCAACAAGCAACCATCTCAAAGGAATGAAACCCTTAAAGGGACAAGTTAATTTTGATACATCTTTATTTGAAGGCAACATATATGCAAAAACTTTCAATAGATGGTTAAATATGCAAGATTGTTATTTCTATGTTCCCAACTTATCCAACAATGAGAAGATTATTTTTTCACTACTAAAGGCCCTTCCCCATGTCAAAGAATGGTGGGATACTCACTTTGTGAAACATGACAGAGATTTTGAATACATGCAACAAAACTAATTTGGGGTGAATTTGTCAATGCCCTTAAGGATGAATATTTATCTATTGGAAACTTTGAATATTGGTGCACTAGATGATGATATTGCACCGAGGTAAAGATGAGATTGTGTTGAAGTATACCGATGCCTTTCATACTCTACATACAAAATGAGGTATTTAGGAGTCTAAATGACACTTGATTATGAAATACTTTAGAAACCCACACAAAAACATCCAAATAGAAATGAAGGCTTTGGACATCTCTTCGCTAGGAGCCACTGACTATTATGTCATCAAGATTGAGCAAAAAAAATGGTAGAAAGGTAAGAAAGGGTTTTGGGGTAGAAATTACATGCAACACGAGAAGGGTAAATATGACCCTACATTAAATCTCAAAACAAAGGACAAAGTAAAGATAACCAACCTCAAGACAACTAGTTAGAGCCACATTCAAAGAAGAAGAATGGGAGGTTGAAGAAGGGCATGAGAAAGTAGTGTGAACACCATAAAATTCAGCTCAATAATTATGAATGTCACACGAAGCGATCATTATTATTTGAGATTTGGTTTAACCCTAATGCCACAAGATTTCACAGATAGTGGAATTTTTTTTATTGAAGTGCAAACTTGATGTTACTATCACCATTGCAAAAGATTCAATTAGAGAAACTAGAGGTACTCGAGGAAGGTGAGTGCCTCTTCCACTCAAATATGTGGGTGAAGGGGACACCATTTCATTTCATTTCTCGTAGTGGTATCCAATATAACCTGATATTAGCTAAGTTCATTGGGAAGATGAAACAACCAATGATGTTGTACCCCCAAACATATGTCGTAAGTTGGAAACATCGAGGACGAGACATCTGCTTCAACTATAAATGTCACCTCTAATATGACATTAATTTTGTCAAAGATGAGGTATTGTATTGTGTTTCCCCACTTGAAGTTTTTATGTTCTTTTAGGACAACCATATATGTGGAAGTGCGAAGTGGTTTACCACTCTAGGCCTCGTATTTTCATTGTCACCTTGGGAGATTAGCTTTATAGGATACCAAAAGTATCCTTGACAAATTTTTTCTCTTTGATCATTGTTAAGAAGCAAAGGAAGACAATCTCTATTAATATTAGGAGAATTTTCTTCTTCACGGTCCATCCACATGGAGCAAAGAAATTCACCATCACTGTTAAGGCCTTTGCAAGGGAGCCCTTTATGCAAAAAGATAGGTAGATCAATTGGTGGAAACATGTACATACATCTTCACCTCATTTGTGGGAGTACCTCTACACTATTAGGTCAAGCACATAATTGAATTGATGCTAGGTGCCCCTTTTCCCAATGGTCCTATATACAAATATTATCCTCTATACAACAAAGAGATCAAATGCTTGATTCAAGAGCTTATACAGAAAGACTACATTTGACCAAGCTCTTTAACCTATTGGATCCTTATTGTGTTAGTTCAGAAGAAGGATGAGACATTGCAACTCTATATTGATTAGAGAGACTAGAAAATCATAGTTGAGAATTAGGACCCCATCCATTGGATATATGATCTACTTGATTATCTCAAAGGCACAAATTTTTGAATGAGATTTATCTTAAATCAAGTTATCACAAGGTGTCAGTTGAGTATGTTAATACGTGGGGCACGCCATTCAAGTTTAAGGAAGGTTTCTTTAATTGGTTGTCCATGTCATTTAGTTTGACTAATGCACCAACAACATTCATGAGGAAGCTGGATGATATTATGTGATCATTCACTAAGCCTTTTGTGATCATATACCTACAAGAACATCCTCGTCTTCAACAGAACTTGGGAAGAGTACTTGAAGCACATTCAACAAGTGTTGAGCACCCAATGACAACACAATCTATATACCAACCTAGATAAGTGCTCATTTGGAATGCAAAGAATTCAATATATAGGTTACACTATGGATAAGCACAATGTGCATGTGGATCTAGCCAATATCTAAGCCATTTGCTACTGATTGATCCCAAAGACACTACCAAAGATCCAGAGTTTCTCAAAACTCGCCAACTTTTATCGCAAGTTCATTTTGGGGTTGTCTCATATCACTTAGCCCCTAATCCAAGTGACTAAGAGTGGAGCCAAGGCCAAGGTACAAAAAAAATCATTTGAGGAGCTCAGCATTGCCTTTGCATGGTGCTAATCTTAATTCTATAGGATCTAAAATAATTGTTCAAAATCTAGAGACACACCTTAGATTATGTCATCGATGTAATCCTCACATAGCATGGACATTCAATGGCCTATCATAGTGAGACACTCCTTGACACAGTTCCCAGATGTTGCACCAATGTCAAGGAGCTCTATTCAATGTTGATTCCTATCAATAGTGGAAACATTATATTTTATGAAATAAAAATGTTACATAAACCATAAGCCTCTACAATTTATGCAAATGTAGGGCATTTTGTAGAATCCACCATTAAAAATGATTCACAAGCCATCAATAATTCCACCTAAACCTCAAGTAGAAGAAGGGAAACACTAGTTGAGTTACAAACTACCTTAGTTGACCTTTGGTTGTAACATTGAACGTAATGCACAATTCTTGCAGACATAAGAATTCATAGTGACCCCAACTCTATGATAAAAATCTCGATTTCACTACTACATACTAGACATTGATTGTGGTAAACAAGTTTTAAATTTTCACCTCTAGGATGGAATTTAGTGCCATCAACTTGTGATCAAAATGGATCTAGTAAATAATGAAATAGGTAAGTACTGGGCATTTTGTTTTCTCTAAGAGGGTAGATTTTTACTCTCAATCTTGTGCTAAAATTTCACCTTGAAATATTTGTTCCAAGTCTTCTTGTTGGCAAACTTAAGGCTCCTTTGTCTTGGGGATTTGGAGAAAGAACCTCGAGGCAAAGGGATAGGGAGACCACCTAAAAGGCCTTGTGATAAAGGACTATGGTGACCACCAAAATAGCCTGATAGTAAAGGATGGGGTGACCACCCAAAAGGCTTGGTGACAAAAGCTAGGTAACACCTTCAGATAGCTAATGACATTGTTGGTCAACTCTACCCAACACTCAACAATTCTACCAGTGGACCTTTGAATTAAGAATTATATGTTGGGATCCTTCCTAGGGGTGTAATAAAGAGCCAAAGGGCCCATTATAGTAACAATAACATAGTTATGGTGGTCATTCAATGTTAAGTCGACCGTGTCCACTATGTTTGTTATTATTAAATAAGGCCCACTAGTTAGTTGGCATTGAATAGATGTAATGTGGCCACATTAAAGAAGGTCCACTAGGTAGTTGGGATGTGGTTATGATTAGTTTTCTCTAGCTACCTATAAATAAGAATGGAATCCTCCTTATAGAGCATGCATTGGAGTATATTGTATTGGAGCTTAGCTCATTAGGAGGTTGCCCCTCGAAGAGGCAAGAAAACATGAGTGAATTTCTTCCATAAAAGGATCATTATATGATGTTTCCCTACCTTAAGGGTATTTTGATATAAGAAATAAAAGAGAATTTATGATGTATTGTGTGTGATTTGAGTTTAAGGGTTAAGGATCGCTACAAGTGAAATTGGAGCTCTTTCTTGGGCAAAAGTGGAAGGATTTATTTATTTATTATTATTATTTTATTTATTTATTTATGTTTTGTAGATTTCCAAAGGAAAAGGTAGGGCCATGTCACTCGTATCCATTTCTATAGATTTATATGTAGAATCTAAAGAAAATATTGTAGATACGAGTTCCTCTAAAAAAAACACCCAATTCCCCAAAAAACATTCTAATAGGAAGTGAAGGTATCACTTATTTAAAATAAGTCATCTGAGGTTTTTTTGTTGTTATGACCATGACTTCATTATGGGTATTATAGAGTTGATATATTTTGATGGATTGCTTCAATTGAAGCCAGACCAACTCCAAGTGAAAGAGCACTTCAACAACTTCAATTTGTCATATTATATGATATACTTCTGAGTTGTATGGAAAAAGTTACAACAATTTCAATTTGCTACCTCAAAACCTTAGCTCTCATAATTACGATAGAATGTGGCATTTTACATGGATATATCAGACCCCGTGATTGAGAAATATCCAAAGATTGCGATGAATCATAAATGGATAGTTGTAACTTTTGGGATGACAACTACTTCCAACTTCTCTTTAATGACTCTATTACCCGTCATTTTGCATGAGGTTACAATTGTGATTTTTATCACACATATCAAGGGTTTGCAGATTGATGAATCATTGGATGGTCTAGGGGTTATGATTTCACTTAATGAGGTTATCGGTGATATAGTCATGGATATCTTGATGATGCTTAAACTTCGGTTGCTTTGATGACTGTTTTCTCTTCATGCTAGTAAACTTGGTTATGGACCCCCTTTTGATACATGTGGATATATGATTCCATGGGAATAATGCCTTCACATATTTGGACTTGTT
Organism: Picea engelmannii; assembly: GCA_009831015.1. Classification (NCBI taxonomy): domain Eukaryota; kingdom Viridiplantae; phylum Streptophyta; class Pinopsida; order Pinales; family Pinaceae; genus Picea; species Picea engelmannii. The sequence continues at coordinate 314,364 of ML777794.1, forward strand.
TGACATTATAGGAGTGTCTTGGTTTAGTTGGCATTGACAGGTTCCAACAATGCTTAGAATCAATAGTCCAATAATCACAAGAACCTACCTAATTATCAACCGAGGAGCATAAGACTTTTCAAAATGTTGTGCACTATATATGAATTTCTAGGCTTTTAAATTGCTTAGGTTGTATTATTATTAACTACTGTTTTTTTTGTTTTTTTTGGGGGGGGGGATTTTTCTCCTTCATCTATTCTTCCTATAAAAATGAAAATGACGGAACAATTCTTAACTATGCTAATGAAGATTTATACAATGGTTAAAATTATGTTTTATCCTAAAAATAAACTCTTATCCTAACTTAATTTCATTCAACCTATCACATTTCTAGGATATCAGGTATACTGGAACTAATTCAACAAACACTACTCTAACTTGCTACAAGAAAATGCTAATAAGGAAATGAAAATAAACCCTTCCAAGAAAATTTAACTAAATGCATTTCTACATTACTTGGTGTAACAAAATCTACTTGTAAACTCTAATCCTAACTGAATTGCATTCAACCTATCACATTGTTATGATATCAGGTATATTGGAACTAATTTATCATATACTACTCTAACTTGTGACAATAAAATGCTAACAAGGAAATCCTTCCAAACAAATTTAACCGAATGTGTTTTTACATTACTCGGTGTAACAAAGTATGCCTATAAGGTCATACGATGAATAAAATTGACTAATTGCTTAACAAAGATGAAATAAATTAAAAGAATAAAATTGTAGAGATTAAAAGAATTAAATAGAGTAGTAAAATGATATTTTATGAAAGAAAGATGACTTAAGAATGAAAAGAGTAATGCAATGAAAAACTATGAAAATGGGATTGCCACGACTAAGCACTATAGAGTGTCCCTTGCTCTATAGTTCACTAGATGATCCCTTGTATGAACTTAAACAACCACAAGTAACATTAAATCCACAATTCAACAACAATATTCTATTATCAATTGATAGATTGCATGTCGATCCCCTCAGGTTCTTTCAACTTTCTCTTTATACAAAAATTCACATCAGTTTTGGAGTGATTTCTCCATTTTAGGAAATAACTAACTAGAAATTGTTTTCCTCAAAAGGAAGAGAAATATAAAATATCCACTTTCTCAAAGGATGGTCATGATCTAACAGTTATAATTGTTCCATTTGTTTCTTCATTTGCCACATAGTCCACTTTTCCACCAAATCTTAATGAAAATATGTGTACGCGTCCTTGAGCACTTGTATGGTTAGTGTTATTTAAAGCTTACATGGAATACTATGTGATCCTTCAACATTTATTACAAAAGCTTCAACATAACTTTGAAAACAACTGAATGTGCACCTTCAACAATTGATCTCGATGCTGATGAGAAATTGGTCATCACCTAATCAAGTAATGATGTATGAACAAATCCTTCTTGCATCATGTACAAAAGTAAGCTAACATCCCTAAACACATGAATCATGCATTCTTATTCCTTTCTTAAGTAAAAACCATCTATTTAGTGTAAAATTTCAATCATGAATGCATAATATCCCATAAAAGGTAAATAGGGAAAAATTGGCTGGAAATAGGTAAGAAAATGCTCAGAGCATCAATATTGAAAGAAGTAAATGATGTCAAAATGGCTGAGAAAAAGAGGATAATTACCATTCCCATCATACCCCCCAACTCAATGTCAGGATCTATGGAACAGGTGGAGGGGAGCACGTTTCTCGGAAATTGTATGGAACTAGTTGGGTGTATGCATCCGTTGCATGGAATCCTCCCAATGATGCTAGTATATGCCATTGTTTTCTTGACATAAGTTTATCTAAAGAATTATCCCCTCCCCAATATGGAATTGGATGTAATATTAATGGATACTGAAATCTGAGACCTATTCACTAAAGACCTAACTCTCTTACAAAATTGACATACATTTGACTGTGACAAAGTGAAGCATGGATATTTGGTAGGGAATGCGGCTTAATATGTCTAAGTTTGTCATTGAGCTCATCCCATCTAGCCCGACAACTTGCAATAGTTGACTGTTTTGAAGAATTATAAAAATTCTTAAACTCAAGCACTGCTTCATTTTGCACTTTAGTCATGAATTCCCTGATCTGAGGATGTGACATTCATGAAGAACGTTCCTTAAATGTATCTTTTACTGAGGATGTTTCTACCCTTACCCATAGTGGGGCAATCAACTTCTCTCCTCTATATAACTCCATCTCATAGACCCTCGTTATCTCATTATGTACCATAGACTGAAAGGCTCACAAATTGATATCTCCAATAAAATGATTAGGGTTCCATAAAGAGTTGTTTTGCAGCAAATAATTATGCAGATACAATTCATAAAGTAGATTTCTCCTTTCAGGAATATTGGAAAAGTAAATTCTGCAATTTTTTTCCACTACCATTTTGATCAAAAGGTAAGTCAGATACAAACATTTCTATTTGAAACATAAACCATTGTTCTCTCAAATACATGGCGTAAACCAACGAGGGTGGTCTACATGCTATCAAATAAGATGCAAGTTCCCCATTCTTCACTATCCTCTATTTTAAACAATGAATTTCCTCATTCTTCTCAATTATTTACTCATCATCATTTTTTTGCATCTCTACTAATATGTGGTTTACTGTTTGTTATTTTCCTTTAATTCCCAAATAATTTTGTGTAGGGTGCTACAATATTCAAAACTCTTCCCTACTCTAAATTCAACTGCTTCTAATATTTTTCCAAAGAAATGCATTCTTTAGAATGGGAAGAGGCTACTTTCATCCATGTGTCTCTTTCAATAATTAATCCTTTGAGCTGACGATTTAATCTATCAATTTCGATAATAAACTAGGAGAAGGTGTCGTTTCAAATGTCACCTGACAAGTTGCATCCACTTTATTGATTGGAGGTGGTGCTTGTCATGCTAATTGAAGGGTCTCTGCAACCTCCATCAATTCTTTATCACCTTCTTCCATCTACCTGCTCGTATAATCAATATCTTGTAAGGATGAAGAGAAAGGTTCTCCATAATGTTGTGAGCTACTTGGAATTTCTTTAGCCAAATGCCTTCTCTTCACTCTCTTATTTCTCTATTCACTCCACTACTTAACGTACCATATTGATATTTCATCCTCCTCTTCCTTACTTCCAGCAGATGGAAATACTAATCCTTCAACAAATCCTTCCCAATTCCCATCCAGATGTTGTTGAGTAAATGCATCCTTAACCAACAAGAATATGAGACCATGATGTGCTAACTAGTCTTTCTTCCCTTTCTGAAATTGTTATGCCATTACTTGAAGATACTTCAATAAAAAGAAAGGCACATTTATTTTCCAATTTCTCCTCAAATGTTCCAAGAAATATAAATAATATGTCATTCATAAAGAGGAGCGCCCTTCACAAGTAAAATACTTAATGACATGCTATAATACATCTCCCCATGGTTCTAGTAAGGATAGGCATCTAACTCCCTTCCCAGTGCCTTCTACCACCTCATATTCTTCATAAAAGACACCTTGAGATTTTGTAGATTCCACTCATTCTTTACCGATGTTTTCCCTCCATTGCTAATCTAATAGCTCAAGAAACAATTTTCTATGTGACCAAAAATTACAAACCATGCACCCTTGTAACATCATTCTTCTAGTTCTGAGAAAATGTTTCTGCTATTGGAATGTTTTTGTTTTGTATCCTATCAAAAAAATATAACCATCCAACCTGTCCAAAAATATATGCCACCTATGCATTATTAAGGATGATTTCCAGGGTGATCAACTCTTGTTTGTACATGTTACCATCCATTGTGAATAACTATTATTTAACACTCAATGGAACTCCTTCAACAAAATGCTATGCATTGAAGATAATGTATGCAATATATGTCATTTCAACTCGATCCTCTTTCCAATCCATCATTATTGCAAATTGTTTCACAATTGGTTAGCATGTGGTGCTCACAAGCCGCCGCCGACTTAAAACTAGCAATTGTTGTTATAATTGTCCCTTCAAATCTCTTGTCTGTGTCATTGGAGGATTCACGTACATGGAGTTATAATGGAGGTAAATGGTGGTTACATGTGGCAACATTGGATTGTGAGGTAATAAATGATTGATGTGCTATGGAGAGATTTTACGACTATTGTATTAAGGTGCTATCATAATGTCATATGGGGAGTAAATACGAATGTTATGAACTTAATGCCATACATTTATCAAGGTGAAATGAAAATACTAATATGGGATGGAAATAATGATGACCCCCCAAACTTAAACGATTTTCATCCCAACGATTGGGAAATAAGAAGGATATAGCAATTTAATCCTGAAATAGTAGCTAAATTAATGATATTACCAAAAAAGTAAGAATTACCTCATATTGTATGTCTATATGTGCACTCGTAGTTGCGAAAATGGAGCATACTTGAGTGTGGGAGGAAATGGATTTGCAAAACTAAAGTAGGGTAGAAGAACCAAGTGGCTACAAAGAAACTCAACAACAACAGTTTATGTATGTTTTGAAAAGTTGGTAGCAAGAAACATGTACCAAGAAAATTTAGGATGCTTATGAATTTGAAAATGCAACAATATGAGGTTGTTGTGAAATTGAGTAGCAAAAATATTTGGATGTTTGTTATTATGATTATTTATATATTTTTGTTTATTATTATTATTATTATTATGTTTTCCAGAGAGAAACCTACCATTTATAGTTTTCAAGAATATGCATGATGTGTGATGTCGTCTTTGGTTTTCATCACAAGTTTTTTTTTCATTTTTTTTAACAATAATATTTGTGAAATTAGGTGGAAGTGAGGGCTAGAAAGCCTTCAATCACACTCAGAGAATGATGTTGTTGTAGACTGGAAGTAAAATCCTCCTTAGACTGGTGTTTCTTATATAACTTGAGATGATGACCTTTAACAAGGCGTGGAAGTTTTTCATCATCAATTGTTCTTAGTTTGATAGTTCCATTTGTGAAGATGGCTTCTACCTCATATGGAACTAACCATCTTGTGCATAATTTACCCTTGAAATCTAGAATCATATAGTAGTGTCCAATCACTTGGTTTGAAAGACTCATCTTTGATGAAATGATCATACCAACGAGTGCGTTGTTGTTGCACAATTTATGTATGTTGCAAAGCTTGTTGGCGATACTCATCTAACATGTTCAATTGGGTTATACGTTGTTGTTGTTGAGTAGTAGAAATATCGATCCCCAATTCAAAATCCATACGAAGAGTTTTTATCCCAAACTCAATTGGAAAAAAGTACAGCTTTTTCATAGACTAATTCATATGGGGTGAATCCAATTGATGTTTTCCAAGTTTTACAATAGGCCCAAATAGCTTCAGGAAGTATATATATCCAATCTCTGCAATGAAATTGTATTGTTTTAGTTAGAATATTCTCAAGTTCTCTATTAGTCACTTCCACCTGCATGTTGGCTTGTGGATGATAAGATGTAGTATTCCTATGCTTGAATTTATAAAGATTCATGAGATTTTCTATCAGTTTTGAAGTAAATGGAACTCCTCAGTTTAATACAATTTCCCTAGGTACCCCAAATCTTGCAAAGATTTCGTCATAAAAAAATTCAACTACCTTTCGTTCTTGAATGTTCTTGAGAGGTTGTATTTATACCCATTTTTTAAGGTAATTAATACACACAAGAATATACTTGAATTTATTTGAAGGTGGATGAATGATCCAAGTGGATCAAAGAATGCTCATTTTTTTTTAATCTTAAATTCTCTTGAAAATGACTTCATTGCGTAGAGCTCGACGAGAGCTTTCGAATGGCACAATAATCACCTCAAATGAAGGTCGTATGAGAAAGTTATGACCTTTCAAACTTTTGGTTAAACATGGAAAATTGGCCAAAAGGGGGTGCCACGTGGCACCACTGGAAGGGTGACACACGGAAATTTTTGTATAGGTATGATGTTGACATGGAAACACCACAGGGTGCCATGTGTCATGTCGTACAATTGAGTTGGCAGTCCGTATGCCCAGTTGGAAGGTGACATGGCAACTGTACAATCCAAAGTGGACCAATCGACATTGGACATGTGGCATGATCGTACAGGTGGAGGACAAGTGGACCAATGAGGGACCACCATGTGGCAGTCTCCCATTAGCTGGGTATAGCTATGGTTGGATAAAAAATTGTTGCGAGGTCGAAAGATTGAACCTGGGTCTCACGCTTGATACTGCAATGACCTCACCAATACACCACATACATGTTTCTTAGCTATGTATGGCATTATATTTATTTGAATTTTCAAATGCTATATTTGGCGGAAGAAAAGGGATCGAGGGCTTAACCCCCAACCCCATGGCATATGTTGTAACAACCAGAACCATACTCCGAAACATTCGGGTGACATGTTATATATGTAACCAAAATACCATAACGTATGGCGTGGTCGGTGAGTTTTTACCCCGTGACTCGCTATATAATATTCTAACGCTCTAACCAATGCGCCCAAGGTGAGGTTTGTTATTTTATTTGGAGTGAATTCCATTTAAATTTAAACAAATTACTCCAGGAATAAAGGAGGTTCGGGTGGGGTTCGACCCCCTGACCTCCCCTATATAAGTTGGCACCCAGACCAATGCGCTAGACATAGAAGGGTGTGCCAAAGAGTGCAACGTTGCATCAAAATTCGTGTCGATGAGGTGCTAGATTTTGATTGTGTATCATTTTGCATGCCATAGAGTTCCTTGAGGAAAGTATAGGGTGTTTATACTATTTTTTCTCAGAATTTCGAGAGGAATTCAATGGCGATCTCTGTTTCTGAGTTTGAGCAACTGATAAAAATGACATTGTAAAAACACAAGCATTTGAGCATTAATAAAGCGGTCTCTCAATTGGAAGCAGACTCAAAGACGTAGCCCAAGATGGGTGAACTCCGTTAACAAACTTGTGTAATGTGTTTTATTCTTGTTGTTCTATTTACTTAGTTTCATGCAAGTTGTTCAATAGTTTAATGAGTTTAGATAAGTAAGTGAATTCATATTATTTGCAAATAGTCAAAGCAATCATATATTTTCAAATCAAGTTAGATGTTTATGTGTACTTATGAAATAATTTAACATCTAAGGATTTTCGGATCAATTTGTTATCATAGTTGGTTTTGACATGTGTTTGCACATGAATGCTTACAAGAGATAGATTCAAGTGAGGTGAAGGCATGCTTGCAAGTTATAAAATAGAGATCCAAAGGACACTTCGTAAACATGATATTGCTTCTAAAGAAAAGGAAGGAGAAGATCCTCCCATGGGACTCGAAGAAGTTATGGATACACTTTGTATAATGAGGGAAATAATGGATGATTTGTATCAAAGAGTTCAAAAGATTGGAGAAGAAAAATCTTTGGTAAAACCAGAAGGAGGAGGAGAAGGTGGTGGATCTTTAATACCTTTTTTGCCATCATCCTCATTATCATCTACTAATGGTGCAAGTGAACACTCTTCTCACCAGAAGAATCCCTCTAAGAAGTCTTCTTTCTCTCATACTCATGATTTTCCTTTATTAAAGTTTGATGTAAAGTTTGACTTGCCAGTTTATGATGGAGAATTTAATGCAGAGAAGTTGGAAAATTGGATCAAACAAATTGAAGTATATTGTAGGGTACAAAAGATTGTGGATGACACTACAAAGATACAATTGGCTACTCTTTGTTTGGGTGGCACAACCCTGATATGGTGGGAGAGTAAGACACAAGTTGATCTCGTTCAACAGGGTAAAGCAATTTCTTCTTGGGATGAATTTACTACTGCAATAAGATTTTTTTTTTATCCATTGGCTTATGTGCAAACTGCAATAATAGATTGGCAACATCTAAGACAAGGAAAAGGGAAAAATGTTAAAGTATATACAAAGGAATTCAATCGGAAATCATTATCTTTAGGAATTCCATTATATACTCATGCAACTCTTCTGAAATATATAGGTGGTATGCATTCATATCTTCGACACACTATGTTGATGTTTAACCCTACTAATATTGACGAAGTGTCAGTATAAGCTACTCATCTTGAATCTAGCAAGGGAAAGCATGTGCTCAAGGATAAGAAGCCACCCTAGTTCGAGAAAAATTCAAAAGGGAAATGGAAGAGTAAGAAGTTGGCTACAATGAAGAAAATAGAAGAGAAGCTTACATGTTCACCACAAAAGAAAGGGACACGAGGAGGCACAATGTTGGAAGCTGCATCGAGAGTTGCGACCAAAGAAGTTATAGGATAAGGGGAAACAAAGGACTGTTGCAAAAAATCAACAAGATCTGGGTCCATATTCAAGAGATGAATCTAAAATCACAACAATTGGAAGCAAAGGTATATCTATTACTAATTATAGTTCTTCAATTCATTCTGCTAAATTGGAAGGTGTTCCTAATCAAAATAAACAAAGTGAGCTTTTCCATGTCAGGGTCATAGTGAAGCATACAAATATTGATACTTTGTTTGACAATGGATCTCTAGTGAATTGAATAAATGAAGCAATTGTTAAGATGTTGGGTTTAAAGACCACACCTCATGTGAAACCATATCCATTAGGTTGGGTGTGTGAGGATGTTAAGTTGCAAGTGACGAAACAATGTAAAATATGATTTGCAATTACTTCCAAGTTCTTTCATGAGGTTGAATTAGATGTCGTGCCACTTGACATTTGTGGCATTGTATTGGGTAGTCCATATCTATTTGAAAGGAAATCCATATTCTATCGTGAAGAGAAAAAATATCACCTTTTCAAGGATGGTATTGAATATATCGTCAGAGCTCACCGTATTAAAACTATTATTTATTTAGTGGGTACAAGACAAATGAAGAGACTTGTAAGTGCTAGTAAATCTTTTGTTCTCATGATGGTGAAGGAAAAAGAGGAAGATGTATCATATGCATTGTCAAGTTGTGATCCAGATCATAAACAAGAATTGGTAAAGATGATTTCTAACTATGATGAGCTATTTCAGGAACCTACAGGGTTGCCTCTTAAGAGGGAGTTGAACATGAAATTCATTTGCAGCAGGATGCTCCTTTTCCTAACATTGGTATGTACAAGTCATCAGTGATAGAGAATGCAAAGACAAAGAAACATGTTCAGGAGTTTCTCGATAAAGGAATCATAAGGCCAAGTTCCTCTCCATGTGGATCTCCTATTGTATTGGTTCCAAAGAAAGATGGTACATGGAGGATGTGTATTGATTTTCGAGCACTGAACAAGATCACGGTAAAGAACCAATATCCTCTTCCTAGAATTGATGATTTATTGGATCAGTTAAGAAATGTTGTCTATTTCACTAAGCTAGATTTGAGAAGTGGTTACCATCAAATCAAGATTGCAGAAAGTGATGTATGGAAAACTGCGTTCAAGACAAAACAAGGGTTGTTCGAATGGTTGGTTATGCCATTTGGTATATGCAATGCACATGCAACATTTATGAGGGTAGTGAATGATGTATTCATGACTTTTATAGATGATTTTGTTATTGTCTACTTAGATGATATTTTGATCTTTAGTCAAACTTGGGAAGATCATCTAATGTATATCAAGATAGTTTTTGAACTTTTGAAAAGAGAGAAGTTGTATATAAAGATGTCTAAAGACGATTTTGGCAAAAAACTCTAGTATACTTCGGTTATATTGTAGAGAATGGTCAACTAAGGATATATCCCTCAAAGGTGGAAGTAATCGTGAATTGGCCCAAGCCAACTACTGCCAAAGAAGTTAGGAGCTTCTTAGGAGCAGTATAGTACTGGAGGAAATTCATTGCTAATTTATCTTTCATAGCAGCTCCTCTACATACATTAATAAGTGTGAAACAACTCTTTCAGTGGGGAGGCAAGCAACATAAATCCTTCGAGACATTGAAAGAGAAAACAAGCACCGCACCAGTTTTGGCTCTGTCAGATTTGCAACAACCATTTGAGATTCAAATTGATGCAAGTGGATATTACATGGGAGCAATATTGATGCAATGAGGTAAAACTATTTGTTATCATTCTCAGACTTTTACGCAAGCAATAATTAAATATCCAACATATGATAAGGAATTGTATGCTTTGGTACAAAGTGTGAAGGAATGGAAGCATTACTTAATGGGGAAGGAGACAATAATTCACATAGATCATCAACCATTATAGTATTTTCAATCACATACCAAGCTACAACAGTCACGACACTTCAGGTGGATGGGCTTCTTATAGAAATTCCATTTGGTAATTAAGTATAAGAAAGGCATTCATAATAAGGTTGCAGACATGTTATCAATACTAAAGCATAATTCTTTATCCCATGAAAGTTATGTTGAACAATATGCTAGAGATGATGATTTTAAATCTGTTTATAAAGCTCTAACTCATGGAAATTAGCATGAAGAATTGGATTATCATGTGCATGATAAATTATTATATCATCTTGGAAAACTTTGTATACCGAGGGATAAAAAGAGAAAGTGTAATCAAAGAAGCTCGTTCATCTCTCATTTTTTGTCATTTCGGGGTAGGTAAGATAATAACACAGTTGCAAAGATATTGTTATTGGCCTTGAATGAATGAAATAATTTCCAAGTATGTAAAAGGGTGTGTTATGTGTGCCACAAGTACCTAGCAACAAAAATTTGGGATTATATACGTCACTTCCAGTACCTTCTCAACCATGGGAAAGTGTGTCCATGGATTTTGTAGGGGGTTTGCTAATGTCCAAAACAGGTCATGATTATTTATATGTCTTCGTGGATAGTTTCAGTAAGATGTGTATCTTAATGCCTTGCAAGAAGCAAGTCACAACAGAACAAACAACACAATTGTTCTTTGTAAATGTTTGGGTTTAATTTGGGCTGCCTACATCTATTATATTTGATTGAGACTCTTGCTTCTTGGGAAATTTTTGGTATAGTTTATGGGAGCCAATAGAAACTAAGTTAAAAAAGAACACAACTTTTCATCCACAGACAGATGGACAAACTGAGGTGGTGAATAGGACAGTGGTACATTTGTTATGAGGATACTGCAGTAAACATCCTAAGTTGTGGGATGAACAATTGCACTATGTACAACATGCCTATAATTGTGCCAGGCATTGTTCTACTCAAAGAACTCTTTTTAAGGTATGTTTGGGATACTTGCCCAAATCACCTATGGATTTTGCTTTCGGAGAAACAAACAAAGATGATGGAAAAGAAGATAGTGATAAAGCTAAGAGGTTCATTCAAAGGATCCAACGGGTACATCAGGTAGTAAGAGAACAATTAGAGAAGAGCCAAGCCAAGTACAAGGCAAGGCATGACAAGCATCGAGTTAATCATCAGTTCCAAGTTGGTGATCAATTATGGTTACATATCATCAAGGACAGAATGAAGGGTGAAGGTAAAAAGCTCAAACCAATCAGGTATGGTCCATTCGAGATCTTAGAGAAGATTGGTACTAATGCCTTTCATTTATATCTACCATCTTATATGCAAATATATTCAGTGGTGAATGATGAGAATTTGAAAATTTATGAGCCTCTTATGATTATGGATAAAGATGAAGGTTTTCAGGTTCCGACAATTGATGATTTTTCTCAAGAGTACTTAGACAATCTACAAAAATATGTTATCCTTGACAAAAGGATCAAGACTTCACAACAAGGTGATGTGGAATATCTTTGAGTTGGTCTAAAAGGGGTAAAACCAAGCAAAGAAAGATGGATCGATATTGGGAAGGTGAGGGAGATTTACCCTCACTTAGTTTCTGAGTAATCAAGACTTTTGGTGGTCCAAAAGGCTTCCAGTACGGAGGAATGATCTAGGTGGATTAGAGAATAATAAAAATTTGATCGTTTTAAATGCTCTTGAAAATGAATTCATTACGTAGAGCTCGATGAAATGTTTCCAACGACGTGAGAATCGCCTCAAATGGAGGTTGTATGAGAAAGTTATGACCTTTCAAAGTTTTGGTTAAATAGGGAAAATTGGCCAAAAGGGGGTACCACGTGGCACCACTAGAAGGATGACACGTGGAAAAATCCATATAGATATGACAATGGCATGGAAACACCACAGAGTGCCACATGGCATGTCATATAATTGAGTTTGTAGTCTGTATGCTTAGCTGGAAGGTGACATGGAAATCATACAGTATGAGGTGGACCAATCAACATTAGACACGTGGCATGATTGTATAGGTGAAGGACACGTGGACCAATGAAGGACAACCATGTGGTAGTCTCCCATTGGATGGGTATAGCTAAGGTTGAATAAAATGTTGTTGCGTGCTTGGAGGATCGAACCTGGGTCTCACGATTGATAGTCCAACGACCTCACCAATACACCACACACATGTTTCATACCTATGTATGGCGTTATATTTATTTAAATTTTCAAACGATATATTTTGCGGAAGAAAATTGATTGAGGGAGTATCCCCCGACCCCATGACATATGTTATAACCACCAGAACCATACTTTGAAACATTTGGGTGATATGTTATATATATAACCAAAATACCATAACGTATGGCGTGGTTGGCGGGGTTTGACCCCACGACCTGCCATATAATATTCTAACGCTCTAACCAATGTGATATGCTATCCCCATTTTGTTGGATAACTAAGGAGATCATGTCTCAAGGCCCTCAGGTTGCAGATATGGAGTGCCAAGAGACTACATGACCAACAATATTCACTTGCACATACATAAGCCCACTCCATCACCACATTTGATCCATTGTCAGTGCATCCACCACACCAACTAGATTATGGAAGGTAGATGGGTCTTGATCCATGCGGTACATGTTAAGTATTGTGGAAGGTAGTCACCTTGATATTTAATGCATTTAAGCATGTTGTATTTGAGCTACTTTTGATTATATAACGCATGCTTGGACATTATGCCTTTGACAATGTTTCACCTTGGTGAGTGTCATAGGTTTCCTAGTAAGTGGCCAACCTTTAGGGAAGGTTTGTGACTAGGGGTCCCTTAAGAGGTTATTGTACCATTCCTGATCATACTTACCACTTTCTGCTCATTGCACTCCCATCATATTGTCCTCTTCTAGGTCCTTTGATTTTAATGACCCAAGAAGGGCATGTAACTCATTTCATGGGAAGAAGGGACTAAAGGCCCAGAGGGATTGTTGGATAAAAAGATAAAATCCTATATACAGGCCTTCTATATGCTTCACCCAAGGATTCCCCAAGAAAAGAATGAAACACTTCTCTATAAGAAAAGGGGGACCTACAAGAATAAATGATAATGAATGCTTAAGGGGTTAGTTGGAGGATGGGAGGTCTCATCATGAGACGACTTATCATGTTCATGGGTATTTAATGGTATGAAATTACCATCATCTTGTCACCAAGCTAGGGTAGTGGCTCTTAGTTACACAATTAAGAGAAAGGGTGTCTCATCACGAGCCAACTTCCTCATTTCCGCAAGGTATTTCTGAGTGACACTGTCATTATCTGGACACCACGCCAGGACAATGGCCATTAACTCGTTCCTTAAAACATGAAATAAACAAAGAATGGCGAGAAGATGGGCTTGGAAAAAATTCATTGCAAACGAAGGTGCCACACACCCTCTACAAAGGCAGCCATGAATGAGATAATATGAGCCCCTGTATGTCATGAAACTCAACGACCTATGAAGTCTAAACCCCTTCCACCTCATCATCCATTACATGACCTTGAAAGGCAATCCTTGGGACCATCCCCTACTCGAGGGTTTTGGTTTACCCAATAGGATTCCTATGACACCTCTCACATACTTAAACTTGGTCAATTGTATAGGGTTTTGAGCATTTGTTTAATTTGATGAGGTAGTTTTGATGCACATGTTTAGGTGCTTTTCTTATTAGACATGGTTTATACTTGCCATGATATCATTGACTTGAGATATTTGGAGGGTGTACCCTTTTGTTTTGCAAGACCTTGCTTGGTGGCCGGTCTTGGGAGAACAAGCCTAGCTTGGCCTTCCATGGGGCTTAAAGCCCATAGGTTGGATGCCAAGGGCCCACATGTCAGATCATGATGACTTGCCTTTGGAGGCCTAGAAGCCAACATGGAAGACATGACCTAGCCCTCACATGCCAAACATTTTTCCTAGGAGAGGCAAAACGTCACTTATGGAGGCTTGACGTCACCTAGAGGGCTAGGGTTTGGTGGTGAAGGTGTTGTTCGATGAAATATGGCACATTTTAAAGGAAGGAGGCTTGAAGACCATCAAGAGAGTATTTGGATGAGTGACAAGTGGACTTTGGAGGCCTAGCCATGCATCTACTACCCCAACGACTTCTTCAAAGTGCCAAAACGTCCCCTAAAGGGGTGACATCACCTTGCTCTAGGGTTTCTTTTGTGTAATAGTGAATTTTAAGATAAATTGTTTAAATTATTTTGATGCAAGGGGTAAGATAAGGGTTGTTGACTCCTTATCTTATGTTTTACCCTTGCTAAGTGGACAAACCATGTGCTAGACATTTTGTATAAATAGAGATCATGAAATCTCTTTTTAAAACATAACTCTCCCATTGTGAAGAGCTAAGGACTGGAATTTTCGCTACCTTGAAGTTTTTTGTTCTGTTGTGCTATGGCATGGTGCTTTCTTTGGTTATGGACTACATGATGATGATGCACTAGCTCTTGGAGGTATTTATAACTATTTGTGGTAGTTTATCTTGGCATGTTATGGTTTATCTTGTGGCTATTTGGATTGGTAAGACATTTTACTTGTTGCTATCATTTGTAATTCAAGATCAAGGTTGATTTTTTCTAAGGCTAGGTAGGGTGTATAAATGCATACACCCCTACTTTAGCTCCACCATAATTTTAAGCATAGAACTATTGTTTGTAAGGGTTTGTTAAGGAAGTATAAGGATATACACCCCTTAGTTTAAACCATAGCTACATTACTTGCCTAGGGAAATAAGATGATTTATACCCCCAAGGAGGTAGTAATTCTAGCTCTTTACTTTTGACCCCATTAACCCATTAATCAAAGGCACTATTCGTTGCATTGAAGAAATAAAATGTTGCATTGGTAGACGTGAAAAGTTGAAGTTTTGAAGTTCTCTCACTTGGATATTGTTCCTTGAGCCCTAGGCTATCTTGCCTCATCGAGCGTCCTCTTTCACCCACTAAAACTTGTTGTTGTAATAAAACTAACCTACAACCAATAGGGTTGCATAAATCTAACCCTTTAAACCTAGTTAACTCCTAGACTAACCCTAGAAACTTGATAAAACTTTTCCCTAACGAACTACTAACCTAGGCGCATCTTTTAGGCTAATTTGGTGTGATTTTCATTGGCTAAATTTTCCGTTATAAGGATTGGTTTGCTAGAATCATAAGACTGATAAATCTCACTAGAGTAAACTTTTTGTAACAACCTTGCTTTTATGCTAAAGTCTTGCTCTTTTATTATTGAGTTTAAACTAGACTTTACTAGCTTGTCTCTTGCTCATTTAACTAGAATTTTAGCACTTATTTTGCAACTCTTATTATCTTTTATATGTTGATATATATCATTGATTGTTTCTGTAATTAGGGACAACAAGATTAAATTCCTTTCCCACCTAACATACTGCATTGTACACTTAGTTTTCATTATGTCTCAACTAGGTATTTTCTCTCGGCAGGTCACTCAAAGCATTAGAAACCCTCAAGACTCATTACCAAGTTCCCTTTTACATATAGAGAATTGACCTTTAGGGGCATCCATTCATACATCTCATTTTCCATCTCAATCCCCCCTAGGGTCACCGAGATTCCCCCCTTGATGTGACTTCCTCACCTTTAAAGTGATGGGAACACCTACCTAAGGTGACAATGGGTAGGTGCTCTCCAAGTTGTCGCCAATTGGTGGTTGGGTCAAGCTTTTCCCAACCTACTACTTGTGTGATAACATGCCCAAGTCACCATTTGTTATGTTATTTGGGGTGAATTCTATTTAAATTTAAATGAATTTCTTTGGGAATAAAGGAGGGTGGGGTGGGGTTTTGATGTAGACCCCCCTTGTCTCCTAATTACTGCACGACCTCCCGGTCTAGGATTGATCAAGAAACTGAGTCTGTCTGACTCTTCGGCCCCTCAAGAACCTCAATTCCACTTAACATGCCCTCTTTCCCTTAAAGCACATGTTGTATGGAACCCACAACCTTCTCCTTAATGCCTTTAAGCTTCAACATATTTAGGCGCTAGTTCTCTTGGTTAAGCCCCTCCCTTTATGTCACTAAGGCTATGACCAGTCGCCTAATCGAAAGGCGCGTCATGACTTCGCGTATCGGGCCTTTGCATGTGAGTCACTCCGACTCTCCTGACTTCCAAACTCCCGACAGGAGCCTAGCGCATGCTAGCCCCTCTATTCCCCTTCACCGATGTGACCCTTTGTTGTGACCGTGGGCCAATCTCTCGAGCGTTTCATGATTTCATGTTTCACGATTTCATGTCTCGTGTGTTCACACTTCACGAGTCGTCTCCCTAGACGCTCAACGGTCCAGATCTCTTCTCGAATTGACGACTCAGATCAAATATTCGCGGTTTCAGGTTTCACGAGTTCCCATAACTCTTACCTCTGATTTCTCGAGTTGCGAAGTCCCGAGAAAACCAATTCTATTGTCCAAATCCCTCCTTCGATCAATGACTGTGATCTTTTCATGATTTCGTGATTCAGGAGTTCTTGTAACTCGTCCTTTGACTCCTTTGAGTCACGAGTCAGCGAAATGATGAGCTCCTGCCACGTGTCCTCCCTGACGATGAACAGTCTTGATGATTTTGAAACGATCAACGACTGTGATCTTTTCGCGATTTCGCATTTCGTGAATTCTCACAACTATGTTCTTTGACCTTTCCACCCTACGAGTCAATGAAATGTTGATCTCCTGCCACGTGTCCTGTCTTCATGGATGGTTCCGATGATTTCAGAATTTAGTGACCTTGTTCCTCCTGTGTACATTCAAAGATTTAATGTTAATGCACTTTACCTTGATCAAACGGTTACAAGTTGTTTGCACTCAGATCCAATGGTTGAGATCTTTCCTCCTCTTTACTTGCTCCTCGTTGTCTGGATGCTGATCGGATGGTCCAAATATTCCCTCTAAGCTAAAGCTTTCTTCAGACTTAGAATATTTTTGAAAGGGTTTAAAGACTTCAACCTTTATCCTTCCTGCGAGTCCATTTATTGGATCTCATTTGTGCTTCTTGGAAAGTGCTACCCCTCCCGAGCTTGACCTCTCCAAAGATTTCGATTTCCCAAGCACTTCTTGATTTTCTAGGAAATTCGTCAAACTCAGATCGAAAGATTCTTGAAAATAATCCTTTCTCGCCTTCCTGGTGTTCTTCCACTCTCGTCCTTTGAATTATTTATGGAGTTGCTTCAACTCTTCATCGAATTCCAGGTCTGTGCACTCTTTGCAATGAATCTTTACACAAGATTCAATTTCTTGTGACGACTGTGCATTCCTTGCGGCAGTCGCTTTACACTTCCTGCAAAGAAAGTCTTACGCTATTTCTTCTGAGCTTTACGAGTCGAAATAGACCCTGTCAACACACTCTTTGTGGACTATGTGCACACCTTGCATCGGCTCACGAAGAAAAGCGATTTTTAAGATTTATACAAGCATTTCAAAGCTACATGCACTCGTAGCAAGATTCATTCATTCTTGAAAAGATTAACGACAACAACAGGGAAATTGTAAACAATATTCACACCATACATTGGATCATTTTTCCTCTGTTATCTTCATTCAAAATCAAGAAAATGGTTACAGCTAAAATCAAAGCAACAACTACTATTCACAAATTCCTACTTGCTCATAATTCTCGTAACCCCTCTTTTGGGCGTACAAAATCTCTCTTTATACAAAAGAAACAAACTAGCTGCTATCTAATTGTGGTTACATTGAGACTAGGGTTAATATCCCAAGTCATGCGTTCTCATTTTGTCTCCAAGCCTGTGATCTTTCCTCTTTTGTTTTCTATCTCTTCAAAAGATTTGTAGTACTGGCTAGCGTTTGAGACTCCGAATTGGCTCTCAGGCGCTGAGTTGTCCTGCCACGTGTACTTGCTGATGATGCTCCTGCATTAGGTTTGACCCCCCGACCTCCCCTATATAAGTCGATGCCCAAACTAATGCGCCAGACATAGAAGGGTGTGCCAAAGAGTGAAGCATTGCATCGAAATTCATGCCGAGGAGGTGTTAGATTTTGATTGGGTATTGTTTTGCATGCCATAGAGTTCCTCGAGGAAAGTATAAGGTGTTTATACTCATTTTTCTTATATTTTCAAGAGGAATTCAATGGTGATCCATGTTTCTAAGTTTGAGCAACTGATAAAAAGGTCATTGTAAAAACACAAGCATTTGAGGATTAATAAAGCGGTCTCTCAATTGGAAGCGGACCCAAAGACGTAGCCCAAGATGGGCGAACTCCATTAACAAACTTGTGTAATGTGTTTATTCTTGTTGTTCTATTTACTCAATTTCTTGCAAGTTATTCGTCAGTTTAATGAGTTTAAATAAGTAAGTGAATTCATATTATTTACAAATAGTCAAAGAGATCATATATTTTCGAATCAAGTTAGATGTTTATGTGTAATTAAGAAATAATTTAACATCTAAGGATTTTCGGATCAATGAATGGGTCCAACAAAATCAATACCCCATTTCTTAAATGGTTCTAGAGAAATTTGTGGTTGCAGTGGCATTTATTTAGATTTGGAAGGGTGACCCATACATTGGCAAGCATCACAATGTCACACATACTCCTTAGAATCCTTGTAAAGTGTTGGCCAATAATAACTAGTTGAGAGGATCTTCTTAGTTGTTCTCGATGCAATGAAATGCTCTCCACATGGCTCATCATGACATGCCATCATGATATCATATACCTCATCCTCTATGATACATATGCAGAGAATTTGGTCTAGTCCTAGCATGAACATGTCGACTTTAATCCATGTAAAAGTTCCACTCTTTCTGATGAAGGCGTACCGTTCTTGATAGGAAAAATGTTGGGCCAACTTTCTTGCAACCAAATAATTTGCAATATCTGCAAACCAAGGCATGCTAATGGATACTGCAAAAATATGCTCATCATGAAATGATTCATCCATTAGTTTATCAGCTTCGTCTCTCGTGATCTGTGAGAGAAAATATGCAATGACATTCTCCCGACCAGGCCTATCAATTATAGTTATATCAAATTCTTGAAGAAGTAACAACCCTCGAATGATTCTAAATTTGAAAACTAGTTTATTCATAAGATATTTAATAACATAATAGTTAGTATGAACAAACGAAGGGTACATGGTGATGTAATGACAAAACTTGTTGATTGCAAAGACCAATCCTAAAAAATCCTTTTCAGTCACTATGTAATTCAATTCACCATTTGTGAAATTTTTGCTAATATAATATATAACATGCATGGTTGTACTCTCCTTGTATCCTATCACAACAAACAAACTTTTATTATATGCATCAATATAAATATGAAAAGGTAATCCCCAATTAGGTCCTTGTAGAACATGTGCACAAGTCAGTTTCTCCTTCAGAGTTTCAAAGGCTTATTGGTAGGCTGATGTCCAATTAAAGTTTGCATCTTTAGAGAGTAGAACGAAAAATGGAGAATCCAATTTACTAAAGTTTTGGATAATATTCTATAATGTCTAGCATGTCCTAAGAAACTCTTTATGTCTCGTTGTTTTGTAGTGACTGGTAAGTTTTTAATGAAAAATATTTTTGTAGGATCAACTTGAATTCCTCCAGTAGAGATATGGCATCCGAATATAATTCCATTAGTCATCATTAAAAAACATTTCTGATTACTTAACGAAAGGTGAACCTGTTGATATCTTTGCAAGAATTTCTATAACTTAGATAAAGCTTCATCAAATTGATTTCCAAAAGTTGTAAAATCATCCATAAAAAATTGCACACATACATGTATTAAATTAGAGAAAATGCTCAAAACGACTCTTTGAAAATTGGTTGGTGCATTACATAACCCAAAAGGAAGGACCCTATAAGCGAATGTTCCCCAAAGACACGTGAAAGTGGTTTTTTAGTGATCTTCTGGAGCAATTTGGATTTGATTATAACTATTAAAACCATCCAGAAAAGAAAAGTATTTTTTCCCAGGTAATGAATCTAAAACTTGATCAATAAAAGGTAAGGGAAAATGGTCTTTCCTAGTAGCCTTATTAAGTTCTCTACAATTGACACATATGTGCCATCCCCCCCCTTCTTTGGAACAATCATGAGTGGGGAAACCCACTCACTATCAGATATGGGGTAAATAGACCCAATTGTTAAATTTTTTTGAAGTTCTTCTTTCACAACATCCATAAGTGCATGGTTCATTTGTCGTTGTGGTTGGAGAACACGACTAATCCCATATTGAATATAAATATGATGCATACAAATAGATGGATCAATCCCTTTCATATCCTTATAATCCTAGGAAATTGATGAAGAATATTTTTATAGCAAATTCTTTAACTGTTGTTGTTGACAGGGTTGTAATTGATTGTTTATGTTTATAAATTTTCTTGGAGAGATCTCTACAATTTTAACCCTGTGATTAACAAACTCTTCCACTAACTAATCATCTAGATATTGACATTGAGTATGGCTATCACAAGATTTTGGAGGTGAATAAGGAATAATAACAATTTACAAATTTGTGTTATAACTTGTTACTTCTTCCTCAGTTTGTTCAATACATTCCTCGATTTGGATGGTAAAAGGATAAATATTTAGCATGAAATTTAAAATTGATCCAAAATGGATCTAGGAAGGCCTAAAAATAAAAGTTCCCAGAATTGGACGAAATCAACGTCATTGCCTCGGGCTCGTCACGATGATTCTGGCCATATAATTTTTTCCGCAAATGGACATCGTATGCGAAAGATATCGTTTTCTAATCGATTTCCCAAACTAGCAAAAAAATCAACTTGTCAAAGTCAACATGCTGTACTGCTGACATTAACAATACGACAGGTGATGTCAGCATGACATCAACCGAGACATGTGGCATCACGAAGAGGTGACACATGTCACTTGGTTTTGGCATTTTTGGGTTGAGTTGCACTAGTACGAAAATGACACGTGACACTGTACGGACATGACACATGGCAGTGCATACGTGACGTGGCTCAATGACATGCTGACACATGGAAATACGAACTACATGTGGCTATATGGATGTTGACGTGGCGGGGTGACTGGGAAATATGGATGTTGATGTGGCAGGTGACTTGGTAGTACGCACGCTGACGTGGCACGACATGTGGTTGTACAATAGTGACGTGGCAGGTGACTGTGCATGTTGACTGGGTTGCTGACTATATGCTGATTGTACTGTAGGGGCCAACCACAGGGTGACACGTGGACCAATCAGAGGGCTCCACGTGGCACCTCTGATTTTTCCAATATTGGATGGGGTCAAAAATTTCTTCTCCCTCCAGGGGATTCAAACCCTTGACCTATGGGACGAGTAATGGACTAAGCACCATGTGTTGGTCGCATGGGAAAAACCAAATGGCCAATATTATATGTAAGTTGTGATTGGGCGCATTTTTAGGGCTAAGCCCCGGTCGGAGGGGGCCAACACGAGGCCACTTGGCACCCCACGAGACCAGGAGCTAAGAACCAAGGGCTTATTCTTTGACAAGGGCGCGGGAGAGGCCTAGCCAATGGCCACATGGCCATGCATACGACCAACACAATGAAGACCAAGGGCTAAAGACCAGGGGCACACCCAACCCGAGGACATATGGTTCTTCCCATATGGCCAGGAGCTCGGGTAAAGGGGGACTGCGCGCCAAATTTTTCCAATATTTGGGTTTTGCACTATATTATATGGTTTTTTGGGTTTTTTATGCTGATTTTGGGAGATTTTGCTTATTTTGGGGGGATCTAGAGCCCGATTTGAGGCCAGATATAGGGAGGAAGTTGGGATAGGATCACTAACTCAAATCCTATATAAATCAGAGGTTTTTTGACAGAACAGGAGGTTCAAAATTGCAAAATGATGATGAGTTTGTGAAGCTTGAAGCCATTTTTATGCAAGGAAGTCATTGAAGAAGCGAACTTTGGAGGCCAATTCCAGGAGCTACGCTCAACATTTTTTAGTGCCGTCAATTGTGTTGGATTCTTGAGGTTGAGTAGAACACAACTAGACCAATTTGTAATCATTTTGATACGTTTATGATGTACTTTTGAAGCATTGAAGAAAAATAAGAAAGCCTCCCCCACTGAGACAAAGGCCCAGAGATGTAGGCAATCTTGCCGAAATACGTTAACAACCTTGCTATTATGGTTTGTTGTTCTTTGTGATTATATTTTGATCTGAATTTCTTTATGTTGGCTACTATAATCTCTCATTAAGTTCTTCTTCTTTCCTTAATTCCTAATTGGTAATTGCACACATGCTTAAAACTTAACCAAGTCTTTAAAGATCAATTTCGGATCAAGTGGTATTAGAGTAGGTTGATAGTTCGTTGTTTGAGTTTGCATGATTACCAAGGAAAAGTTGAGTCATGGTGAAGGCGAGTTTGTAGAAGGATATCCAGAGATTGGATCGAGAAAGAGGACTTCTCAAAGTGAGAAGATGGCATTGGAAGAAGGAATGTCTTAGAACGAGGGAGAGTTGCAAAAGACTTTATTCGCCATGTCTGAGATGGTAAAGGTTTTGTATGAGGATTACTTGGAACGAAAGAGGCCTTTCCAAGGGGGTTCTGTCAAACAACACAAAAGTGAAGAGGGAGAGGATCCTCCTAAACCTCCTTCATCTCCATCTTCTTCTTCTTCTTCTTCAAGTACAAGTGAAATTTCTACCTCAATAAAACATTCCCATAAACATAAACATGATATGCCTTTACTTAAGATTGATGTGAAATTTGAATTGCCCATGTATGATGGTGAAGTCAATGCTTAGAGGCTTGATAATTGGGTCATACAGATGGAAGTTTATTGCAGTGTGCAACAAATCAAAGATGAGGCAACCCAAATCAAGTTGGCATCGCTTCGTCTTGCAGGCACAACACTCATCTGGTGGCAGAGTAAGTTGCAAAATGTACGCATCAAGTTGGTAATGTATTTCCATCATGGCAAGATTTTATTTTTGCACTCAGAAATAAATTTTATCCTTTGGGTTATAAGAAGAAGGCTTTAATTGAATCATAAAGTCTTAAACTAAGAAAAGGACAAATGGTGCAAGAATACACAAATGAATTTCGTAAGATGGCATTAATGTTAAATATTCCATTACATACCCAAGAAACTCTTATGAAGTATATAGGAGGTTTTCCTACACATATTCGTAACACTGTATTTATGTTTGGGCCTACTAATCTTGATGAGGTTTCTGTTCAAGTAACATACATTGAAGTAGGGAAAACATGAGTTGGTGTATCAGGGGAATCGTCTTCAAGGAAATATGACAAAAGGAAGGAGAATGGAAAGAAAACAAATTCAATGATAGTGAAGGAAGGGAAACTCTATTGCAAACATTGCAAGAAAGAAGGGCACGATGATGACCATTGTTGGCAATTGCACCTAGAGAAGAGACTAAAGTGGTTCAAAGAGAGGAAAGGGAGGCAGACAATTGCAACAACAACATGACCAAAAGACTTGGGATATGATTTAGGTGATGAGACTAAAATCACAACAGTTGGTTTGAAAGTTAAAATTGGTGATCGATATGATTCTAGAAGTAAGTTGTTTCACATAAGGGTGATAATGAAACATACTAAGATCGATACATTGATAGATAATGGATCTCAATCTAAATTGATTTTAGAGGAAGTGGTTTAACAATTTGGATTGACAACTAAGCTACATCATAAACTTTACTCACTTAAATGGATAAACAACAATCATAAATTGCACATAACAAAGCAATGCACTTTAAAGTTTGCAATTTCATCAAAGTTTGTGGATGGGGTAACGTGTGATGTGGTGCCACTTAATGAATGTCGAATGGTCTTAGGCAACCCTTATTTGTATGATCGCAAAGCAATCTTCTACAGGGAACATAATCAATATCACTTAACTAAACAAGGCAATGAATATGTTGTACATGCTCATCACTTAAAAGCAAATCAATCTCTTCAAACAATGGAACAATTAAGGAAGACAACTTATGCAAGCAACACACCTATAATTGTGACAAGTAAAGCAATTGATCTTAAGCATGAACATGAGATGGTTGTAGAATGGAAATTCAATCATACTTTGCTTCAAGATAAGCTAATGTCCTGCAAGCACAACAACCATATTAGTTCAATTGTAGTCATATTTCTGATGTTGTCGCTGCTAATATTTTCAACATGGATGGTAGTGGCTTCAGTGAGATGTGACCGATTTCAAGTGGCTAACAATATGATTTCAGTTGTCATGGTTGTTTTGCAATTGATTATGATGCGACAGGTGCACAAGACAAAGTTTAAAGACAAAGGACAAGTGGGGTGGCCTATCCCGCACTTGATGATTGGTTAATAGCCTTTTGGAGGACCAAAAGGTCTTAGTGGGGAGGAATGATCCAAAATGGATCCAGGAAGGCCTAAAAATAAATGTTCTTAGAATCAAACGAAACTAGCGCCACTGTGTCGGGCTCG
Organism: Picea engelmannii; assembly: GCA_009831015.1. Classification (NCBI taxonomy): domain Eukaryota; kingdom Viridiplantae; phylum Streptophyta; class Pinopsida; order Pinales; family Pinaceae; genus Picea; species Picea engelmannii. The sequence goes on from ML777794.1 coordinate 338,987, forward strand.
TCGCACTGATTCTGACCATTTAATTTTTTCCGCAAATGGACACCGTATGCGAAATATATTGCGTTTTGATTGATTTCCCAAACATGTAAAAAAGTCAACTGGTCAAAGTCAACAAGTCGTACTGTTGATGTCAATGGTACGATAGGTGACATCAACAAAGACACATGGCAGCAGGAGGAGGTGACACGTGTCACTTGGTTTTGGAATTTTTGGGATGAGTTGGACCAGTATAGAAATGACACGTGTTAGTCGGTACATGACATGACTCAATGACATGCCGACACGTTGCAGTACAGATGACAGGTGGTTGTACGGATGCTAACGTGGCAGGGTGACTGGGAAGTACAAATGGTGACATGGCAGGTGAGTTGGCAGTATGAATGCTGACGTGGCATGACACATGGTTGTACGACAATGACATGGCAAGTGATGTGCATGCTGACTGGGTTGTTGACTATGTGTTGATTGTGCCATACGGGCCAACCACAGGGTGACATGTGGCCCAATCAAAGGGTGCCACGTGGAACCCCTAATTTTTCCAATATTTGTTGGGGTCAAAAATTTGTTCCACGTTCGAGGGATTCAAACCCTTGACCTCCGGGATGAGCAATGGACTAAGCACCATGCACTGGCCACATGAGCGAGTGTGTGACGTGTTAAACCAAATGGCTGAAATTCTATGTAAGTTGCGATTGGGCGCATTTTTAGGGATCAACCCCGATCGGAGGGCGCCAACACAAGACCACTTGGCACCCCACGCGACTGGGGTTTAAGAACCAAGGGCTTATTCTTTGACAAGGGTGCAAGAGAGGCCTAGACATAGGCCACATGGCCATGCATACAACCAACACATCAAAGACCAAGGGTTAAAGACCAGGGGCGCACCTAGCCTGAGGACATATGGTGCTTCCCATATGGCTAGAAGCCCAGGTAAAGGGGGTTGCGCACCAAATTTTGCCAATATTTGGGTTTTGCACTATATTATATGGTTTTTTTGGTTTTTTTTATGCTGATTTTGGGAGATTTTGCCCATTTTTGGGGGATCTAGAGGCCGATTTGAGGCCAGATCTTGAGAGGAATTTGGGATAGTATCACCAACTCAAATCCTATATAAATCCGTCATTTTTTGACAAACCAGGAGGTTCATAATTGGAGAATGATGACGAGTTTGTGAATCTTGAAGCCATTTTTATGCAGGGAAGCCATTGAGGAAGCGAACTTTGGAGGCCAATTCCAAAAGCCACGCTCAACCTTTTTCAGTGCCGTCAATTGTGTTTGATTCTTGAGGTCGAGCAGAACATATCCAGACTAGTTTGTAATCCTTTTGATACATTTATAATTTACATTTGAAGCATTTAAGAGAAATAAGAAAGCCTCCCCCACTGAGACAAAGGCCTGGAGACGTAGGCAATCTTGTCGAACTCCATTAGCAACCTTGTTGTTATGGTTTGTTGTTCTTTGTGCTTATATTATAATATGAATTTATTTATGTTGGTTGCTATAATATCTCATTAAGTTCTTCTTCTTTCCTTAATTCCTAATTGGTAATTGAACACATGCTTAAAACTTAACCAAGTCTTTAAAGATCAATTTCGGATAAAAAATCATCCTATCTTAAGATGGATCTTTTAACATCATAACATGTTCTATTGTAAGAACTGGCTTAGTTAATTCATCATAATTATCATTTCCATCATATGGTGGAATCCATAAAGTCTCCTCTAAATCCAAAAAAGTATTTGTTGGTGGATACAATGTAAGTTATTTAACTAGTTTCCCTTGGGAAATTGTCATGTTCCTCGAACAACATCCAATACAGGCATCAGTAGTTGCTATCCATTGTCTTCCCAAAATCAATGGATAACCCCCTAGACTTGTTTTGGTATGCAAAATCATAAAATCTGTAGGGTATTCCCATGAGTCTATTGTAACTTCCCAAGGGCGTAACTTTTTCATATGATCTCCTTCCCCTGGATCAATCCTTCTGCCTAGATCCATCCTTCCCCCTTAGGAGGCAATGGTCTCCATTGCATCAGGTCCCCATGGAAGCTTTTGCTGAATCTGAATCTTGGTGAGCTACTTGTCTTGTTGAGGAAGTTTCCCTTCTTTGCTTGTTGAAGGTTGTTATGAAACAATTTGGCTACATGATCTTCCCGAGTGTGGGAGGACTCTGTCGGTGAAGATGCAACATGAAGAACATGAAGGGATTTATCATAACTTGATTTGACTGGGTAGTGTGAAGGCACCCCTGTAGGTGCAGTAGGAATATCTTGGTGCTCTTCTACAATCTAGTTGATATGCTTCTGCTAGATATAAGGGTCTTGGGCCAAGGTTGTAGTGTCCTTCTCTTTTGAATAGGTTGTTAATAAGCTAAATTTTGCGGTATGAGAGATTACTTTGCTACACTATTTTGTCGGTACAACAGTCATAAATACCTTTGGAATCCCGTAAGGCTAACCCCCCAGAGTAACAATGACACTACAGGGTTGAGACTCATAAACAACATGACGCCTCCACATATATGGCTGGGCTAATAGAACATCACAGAATTCCACTGGGGCAACATCACACAGTACCTCATCCTTGAAGGGTTTGATGCCAGATGATAGATGACACTGCTGGCTGACACGAAGATCTCGTCCCTAGTGGAGGCATATGATATTGTATGGTTGCGGGTGTGGTGTTGTCAGCAAATCCAACTGCTTGATGACCTCTGCTAAGATGAGGTTCTTCTGGATTTTTCTATCAACAATAAAATGCAACGGGGTCCCCTTCACCCACATCTATGAATGGAAAAGGCGCTCCCCCTCCTCAGGATCCTCTAGTTCTTCTGGTTGGATTGTTGCGGTCGCGACAATACCAGTGGGTTTTGCATCAATTATCTGTCTCCTTTTATTATTGTCTGATTCTGAGTCTGAGTCGGGGCTCAGCTCTATTTGTTTGAGCTCAACTACCATTGACTATTTTGAGTGACATTCATCGATGTTGTGCCAAGGGATTTTTTGGAAGTTGCACCACTTCCTAGTGTCCTTCTTTGTCTTCCTGTTTCCCTTCTTTTCCTATGGCTTGGACTAGTTGTCTTGAGGTTGACTGTTCTATGAGTTAAGGGATTCCTTTACCATACTTTGGTTGTTGCGGTTTTGAAGACCCAGATTCTTGTTTGTTCTGCTGCTTAAATTTCTGCTCAATTTTGACAACATATCTATAAGCGACTCTTAGTGATGAGATGTCCATAAACTCCATTTCGGTTTGGATGTACCTGTGTAGAGTCCCGCGGTATTTCAGTACCAGATGTCGCTGAGAGAATTTGATACCTAGCTTAGTGTGCAAGGTATGGAAGGTATTTGTGAACTTTGACACTATTTGGTCCCGCTTTTGATGCAGGGTGGTCCATCTCATGTACTGGTCATCATAGTTTCCCACAAGGTAATATTGCTCCTTGACCTTATCCATAAAAAATATCAAGTGGGATCGACCCCAAATATTCTAGACTCCTCTATGGATTTTTGCTCCTAGTAAGTTTCCCACCAATGTTTGACATGGGGGAGAGCCTTAAGGAGCGCAAAGGTGATATTTTATATGTCGAAAAAATTGTGAACAGAGAAATAATCTTCAAGCAAATTTAACCATTTTTCCAAAGCATCTGCATCAATCTAACCTTCAAATATGGGAAAATCAAAATGAACTTGTACCTTGAATGGGGTAGTGTCTATAAAGTGACAGCTTGATGAAGACGCGCCTGTTATTGTCGGTATTCGTTGAGGGTTTTGGTTAAAATTCCCCAACATCTCGTTCCTCTGTTGCGCGAGGGCTTCCACGAGCAACAACTTGATGGGATCTTCTGCTCCCTCGTTCCTCTTCTCTTGTGCCATGGGATGCCACTTGGAATGGCAAGAGTGGTTATCCTGAAGGGAAATTGGCTCAAGACCCAACTCTCTATATCCCGACCTTGTCGGGGACATGCACAAGAAACAAAAAAGAAGTAGTCTACTCTGATACCACTGATCAATATTATTTTGAGAAGGAAATGAAGGCATAGATATAACAATGAAATATACAAAGATATTGTGAGATACATAGAAATATTGCAATAAACATAGAGATATGGTAATGCACAATTTTTATTAATGAGAGAATGTACAGAAATTGTAAAATTACAGAGTGAATGACTCGCTATAATGGTGGAAGCTTACCTCTGAGAAGAGATGTGATGGCTACACTAATTCACAACAAGATATATATGTTTACAATGAGACTCTAGAGGCATTTTAATCAAAAAGAAAATCCAAAACCCTAAACCTGGAAGATGAAACGCCAAAAGTTTTGCGAGTCCTGATGGGGGTAGTTGGTATGTCAACTTCCTAAGGGCATAACTTTTGCATACGATCTTTGTTTGGGGCACTCGATACCTTGTTTGAAAGGTCTATCCAAAGAGTATACATTTTGTCATCACACTTTCGTTGAATTCTATAATGTGACTGTGGCGGGACCAAAAAACACCGTTTAGGGCCTCAAAACAACCCTAAATGTTTAGGACCTGAAAAGCTGTAAAAAAAATGCCAAGGTGGAAACCCTTGTTTTGAGCCAGTGGAATAGGTGGGTGGCCACCGATTTCCTCCTAGATCAATCCCCCCCCCCCAAGGAAGCAATGGTCTCCATTGCGTCAGGTCCATGTGGAAGCTTTTGTTGAATCTGAACCTTGGTGAGCTGCTTGCCTTGCTGAAGAAGTTGCCCTGCTTAGCTTGTTGAAGGATGTTATAAACCAATCTAGTTACATGATCTGTCTGAGTGTGGGAGGATTCTATCGGTGAAGATGCATCATGCAGAACATGAAGGGATTTTTCATAACTTGATTTGACTGGGTGCTGTGGCGGCACCCCCGTAGATGCAGTAGGAATATCTTGGTACTCTTCTACAATCTTGTTGATCTGCTTCAACTAGATAGAAGGGTCTTGGGCCGAGGTTGCACTGGTTGCAGTGTCCTTCTCTTCCAACCAAGTTGTGAAGAGGATAAATTTTGCGATATGAGAGATTACGTTGCTGCACTATTTTGTCGGTACAGTAGTCAGAACTACCTTTGGTATTCTGTAGGGTTGACTCCCCCAGAGTAACAATGAACCTGCGAGGTTGAGACTCATAAACAACATAATGCCTCCACATATATGTCTGGCCTAACATAACATCATAGACTTCCAGTGGCGAAACATCACATAGTACCTCATCCTTGAAGGGCTTGATGCCATATGACAGGTGGCATTGTTGGCTAACATGAACATCTTGTCCCTAGCGAAGCCAACTAATGTTGTATGGCCATGGGTGTGGAGTTGTCGGAAAATATAACTACTTGATAACATTTGTTGAGATGAGGTTCTTCTGGCTTTCGCTATCAACAATAAAATGCAACAAGGTCCCCTTCACCCACATCTGTGAATGGAAAATATGCTCCCCCTCCTTAGGATCCTTTGGTTCTTCTGGTTGGATTTTTGCAGTCACGACAATAGAAGTGGGTTCTACATCAATTATCTATCTCCTTTTATTATTTTCCGAGTTGAATTTCAAGTCAGGTATTGAATCTGTTTCTTTGAGTTTGACTACCCATGATTGTTTCAAGCAACATTCATCGGTGTTGTGCCAAGGGATTTTGTGGAAGTCACACCACTTCCCAATGTCCTTCTCTATCTTCCATGTTTCCATTCTCTTCATGTGGCTTGGACTGGTTGTCTTGAGGTTGAATATTCTATGAGTTAGGGATGCCTTTACCATACTTTGGTTGTTACAGATTTGCAGATCCAGATTCCCACTTGTTCTGCTGCTTAAATTTCTACTCGATTTCGACAACATATCTATAAGCGGCTCATAGTGATGAGATGTCCAAAAAATCCATTTTAGTTTGGATGTACATGTGTAGAGCCCCGCGATATTTTAGAACCAGATGCCGCTCAGATTCTTTGACACCCAACTTGGTGTGCAAGTTATGGAAGGTATTTGTGAAATCTGGCACTGTTTGGTCCCTATTTTGATGCAACGTGGTCCATCTCATGTACTCGTCATCATAATTTCTCACAGGGTAATATTTCTCCTTGACCACATCCATAAAAAAATCCCAAGTGGGATCTGACCCAAATATTCCAAACTCCTCTGTGGAGTTTTTCTCCCAGTAAGTTTCCCACCAATGTTTGACAAGGGGGAGATCCTTAAGGAGCACAAAGGTGATATTTTCTCTGTCGGAAAAATTGTGAACAGAGAAATAACCTTCAAGAAAATTTAACCATTTTTCCAAAGCATCTGCATTGATCTGACCTTCAAATATGAGAATATCAAAATTAACTTGTACCTTGAATGGGGTAGTGTCTCCAAAGTGACTGCTTGGCGAAGACATACCTATTATTGTCGACAATTGTTGAAGGATTTGGGAAAATTTCTCTAACATATCGTTCCTCTTTTGCATGAGGGATTCCACGAGCAACAACTTGATGGGATATTCTACTCCCTTGTTCCTCTTCTCTTCCACCATGGGAGGTCACTTGGGATGGCGAGAGCAGTTATCCTCAAGGGAAACTAGCTCGAGACCCAACTCTCTATATCCTGACCTCGTCGGGTACATGCACAAGAAACAAAAAGGAGTATCCTGCTCTAATACCACTGATCCAGATTATTTTGAGAATGAAAAGAAGGGAGAATTATAACAATGAAATATACAGAGATACACAAAAATATTGCAATAAACACATAGATACAATAATGCACAATTTTTATTAATGAGAGAATGTACATAAACTCTAACATTACAGAGTCAATAACTTTCTAGAATGGTGGCAACTTATCTCTGAGAAGAGATGTGATGGCTATGCTCATTCACAAGAAGATGATGATGTTTACAATGAGGTTCTAGAGACTTTTTTATCATAAAGAAAATCCAAAACCCTAACCCAGAAAGATGAAATGCCAAAAGGTTTGCGGACCCCGATGGGGGTAGTTGGTACGTCAACTACCAAGGGCGTAACTTTTGCATACAATCTTTGTTTGGGGTGAAAGATAGCTCGTTTGAAAGGTTTATCTGAGAACTACACATTTTTCCGTCATACTTTGACTAAAGCCTACAATGTGACTGTGGTGGGCCCAAAAATGATGTTTAAGGCCTTAAAACGACCCCAGAAGTTTAGGACCCAAAAAGATGTAGAGAAACTACCAAGGTGGGAACCCTTGTTTTGAGCCAGTGGAATAGGTGGGTGGCCACCGATTTCCACATGGATCATTTGTACCACATGGTTTCCTAGGTCTGCATATTTTGGGTTAACATTTTGTCTTAGCATAAGATGAAGCAATTGACCCACCACATGAATGGTTGGAGGGTCTAGATTTTTCCTTCTTCGCTTTTTAATGCATAAATCCCTAGTGACTTTATTATAGACAGGATCATCTTTAATGGCTTGTATCAAAGGTATTTTTATACATAAGTTTTCCAATTTCCCCATTATGTCTAATGCAAGCTGAATTTTATTTGTAACTTGATTAAGCCTCTTCAGAAAGGGTGAAGCATTATATTTGGATTCCAAGGAATTTTGACTTCAAACACACAAGGGGAAATAGACTTTCACTATAATTTTTATGTTCCTCCTTCATGAATTTGTTGTTCTTCACTTACATCATTAACCCCTAGTGGTTATGGATCCTCCAAGACTTTACCGGGCCTAAGATAGGTAGCTTGATAGTAAAGGGTATAAAATGAATAAGCTTGACAATCATCCTCCTCACTAACATAGATTGATTGATTTGGTTGATTTAATTGTCCCACCTTATTATTAAGATTTGGATTTGGTTGAGCAGGCAATTGTGATGGTGTTACCAATGTTTGACTAGGGCCTGGAAATGGAGGTGGTAATGTTTGTTGTTGTTGTTGAAAAGGCCAATTTTGAAGAGGTATAAAATATTGATGTTGGTTTGGCCATTGAGTTCCTTGAGTTGGATAAGGTTGTTGACCATAAGTCATTGGATAGGACCATGATGTTGAAAAGGTTGTTTTCCAAGGCCGTTGAGTATTTATAAATTGTGGTGAATACCAATTTTTTGTTGAATATTGATTAGGATAAGAGGAATGAAAACACTAAGGCTCTTTATTCATACTTGGAAATTATGGTCCTAACTGTCCAAATCTTCTTTGATTAATGAAACACACTTGTTCAACATTCTGATAATCACCTTGATATAATGCCTTTAAACCTAACAATTGTGGACAACTACTGGTATCATGATTCTCGGTACAAATGCTACAAAATTTCACAACAAGAAGTGGACATTCGTTACAAGCATGTTTCTTAGTGCATTTTGGACAAAAAAATTACTAAGGATTTTTCATCTTCTTCATGTTTCCTCTTCAATTGCAGTGTAATTAATTACATAGATAATGAATTTGAAATGTCTATTTTCATATCCTCAATCAGATTCCCAATTTCAGCTTTCGTAACCCCAATGGTAGTCTTTGAGGATGAAGGTATAGTGGCCTTAGACACTTTGCACTTTCTCATATTAGCCCTTGAATAATTCTTAAAAAGGTCTCAAATACCTTGAACTAATAAATGTCTCCAACAACAATTAAGTTTAAGGCTTCCATTAATTCTTCTCGTACACCCTTGAGAAAAAAACAAATTGAGTTATTCATCATCAAGTTTGCAATTGGTAGAACACTTATAACTAAGTTGAAATCTCTCTGCATAGTATTCCAGAGTTTCATCATCTCATTGAGTCATACGCAAGATTTCATCCATTGTTTCTGATGCCTTACAATAATCTTAGTATTTAGTTGAGAATGCTCCCTTCATCTCTTCCCAAGTACTTATATTGCCTTCTTGCAGTTCCATAAACTATCTTGATGCAACATCCTTCAAGGTAGAAGGGAACAATCTTATCTTTTGAGATTCAATTTTATATTCATATGTTCAACACAAGACTTCAAACTCAAACAAGAAGGTGTCTGGGTCCTCTATTGGAAGTCCATATAAATGTGGAAGAACTGCAGGATTAATATTTTTCACTGTAGCTTCCTCATTAGACTCCCTGATATGGAATGAATATTCTTCTTCCGCTTCCTCTTCCTCCTCATTTCTCTCTTGCTTATCTCCCATGGTGAACAAAGTATCAAGTCCCTGGTCAATAGATTCAAATTTTCGGCAACAATATGGGAGATTGAGGCATCATTTCCTTTCTTATGTTGTTTTTTGTCAAGAGACAACATTCTTTTTGTATTACTACATTGTCCAGCTCAACTAAAACCTATTTCTAATACATATATTACTAGTTTCTGTTAAAAAAATGTCTTAAACCATTCTCCACTAAAGTATCGATCGAAAAATAATGCAAATAAATCAAATTTCAAACTATATATATATATATATATATATATATATATATATATATATATATATATATATATATATACAGTTTGAAATTTGATTTATTTGCATTATTTTTCGGTCGATATTTTAGTTGAGAATGGTTTAAGACATTTTTTAGTCGATACTTTAGTGGAGAAGGGTCAAAACTAATAACAAGTAAAGCTAGTTTTACCACTAACCTTTTTTTGGGTTGTTTCATTATCAAATTAAGATACACATTCTTTATTTTTTTGACCTTGCTTTGTTGATCTTTTAAGATACACATTATTTATTTATTTGACCTTGAATTGTTGATCTTTTATAACTACATGTGGGAGCCTTATTGGTAATTATATGAGCCACCCCTTAACCCAAAGTCAACTATCTTAAGGTCCCTAAATACCTTACATTTCCTCATGGACTTCTCCATTGGTGAAGTTGAAAACTCCATGTTAGCTTACAAATTTCCATTTCCCATGGGGATTGTGTCACTTTGCATGTAGTCATGTTGTTACACCTATTCTCAGGTCAGGAATCCTTACTTTATCTATTCTACTTCCGATGACACTCTTTCTTAGAATTTTTTCCCACATCTATATAATTAAGATATTCCACTTTAATGAAGATATAAGTTTCCATTAAAGCTGTCATAGTCATTAAGTTGTGTTGGACGATATATGTCCAAGATGGAGTATAGGGAAGCATCAACCCCTTGAAACATAGTTAATGCCCGAACATTGTCATAAGAAGTTTTCTCAAGTTTTCTTTGATGTTCAGTTTCTCATTTTGGTTTATCCCCAAGTTGTCACTTGTAGATAAGATTGTTTAGTTACTCATTTTTGTTTATCTTTAAGTTGTAGTTTATAGATAAGATTGTGTATCAGTCCCAAGGGTTAATTGGTTTATCCCCAAGTTGTCGCTTGTAGATAAGATTGTTTAGTTACTCATTTTTGTTTATATTTAAGTTGTAGTTCATAGATAAGGTTGTGTGTTATCCCCAACGTGTATTACAATCAATTGAACCATCTGTTGAAGGTATGTTGTTGATGGGGAAGACATATGTCACAAGTTCAATTCGATCTATTCCCTCGGGGTTACCAACCACTATTGTGGTTAGTGGTTGAACTAGATGGAAATACTTCATCAACGAGAATCATTTTGATGGATGGGGAGCCGATGTATGAAGATTCTACTTGACACTATATTACTTTAATAACTCCCTCCCATATATAAGGCACGCATTAGATGGATCAAATCTAAAAACACTTTTGGAAATTATCTCAAAATTTGACAGGGGAGGCATTCATGTATCTACTTGAACCTAATCTTTGGTGGGGAAGACATTCTCCTTGGAAGGAAGGGACCCAACCGAGATGCACTCCATCTAGATATTGTGGGGCAAAGGGGGAATCCCGCAAGCTTTTCCTTGGAATATATATACAAAATTCTTATGGAGTGTATTTTTCTTAATTGTAATGTACCCCTGTTGTGGGTGGGAAATCCCTCCTACGGACTAGCATTAAGGGTTTTATCATGCATGCAGAAATGACTTAAAGTCTCTTACTTTTACCAACATCCCAAGCATAACTCCCATTACTCATATGCAAATACAAGGCTAAAGAGATCCGGTTACTGTACCTTAGTTTCTGTGTTTGATGACAATCAGATCTACATTTTCGAAATAAAAAAGATATACTTGCATAGTATCCATCTTCAAGAAGCGAATAAGGCCTGATGGCTAGAGATGAGGCCTTCAGATATCGAGCAACAACTTCAAAATATTCACAACTCGGGTAGGAGTGTAATATGAGTGTACGAATTCACTTCCCAGAGTTCTTCGACGACTTGTCAGGAACGAACTATAGGATTTCGATGATCAGGTTGAGGGATTCATGGATTTCAAACAAATACTTGATTGGGTTTTCGGGATGACTGGGCATGAGGGTAAGAAACAATCTGCAGAGGGGGCCGAATCAAGCATGGTAATAACTTCCCTTGGACAATAACACGACAAAATATGAGACTCAGGCAACATGATATTTTGACATAAGTTGACGATGCAGGAGGCACCACAAACTCTCCATATGTTTGGAAGAATAACCAAACGGAGGAGGACACAACTCTATGTAGCGAGAATATATTCCTAAGGTCATATTAAATCCTAGGGATTGACGAACAAATTAAAGGATGTGCTTTGTCCAAGGGTGACTCATTGTGTTGCCATTAAAAAGAAAATACTTTTCCCTTCCTCTTTTTGGGGTATATTTGATTTTTTTTTTTTTTTTTTTTATCTTTTTCAATAATTTTGGAAAGCTTGAAAAAGAATAAAAGAATGCTACATTACAAAGGAGGATCGAGTGTCGTAAACACACTAGTTCCAAGTGCACATGACACGAGGATGCTCAGGGCAAAGGGACATATGCAGGAAAATGACACTCGGGAAAAATCCTCCAGGGGCCAAAGGTGTCAAGACGCAGAGGCAAAGTGATACGGGGCTTGCGTATAAGGCATGCTTCAGATTGTTCAGTTGATAGCAACATGGGGCCGACATTAGGCCAAAGACGCAGGTATGCGAACGCGATTAATAATACACACAATGGTAACATCCTTCAATGTAATTTTAACGAGGCCATAGAAGGTAAACTCGACAGTTTTTCATATTTAGGGAGCCTAAAAAAGCGTAAAAGGAGACTGTTATCACACAGTTTGTATTTTAGGTCACAGGCTATAGGGTAGAGGACAAACTGGCCTAACAGGAACCTTCCCCACCCAATGTCACCTCGATGGGGAGGTTCTTTCTGTTTAGGGAGGTTAGCCCAGGGGAGACGTCCCCGGTAACCCGGGGTTTGAAGAGGCAAAGGATACAAGGTCAAGTGTTAAGATTTCCCTCCTCGCAGGTTACCACCAGTATCAGATAGTCCAACTAATCAGCCAATAAAAGAAGTGTAGGCCCTGTTGAAAACACCTGCCCGGAACAAGATAATAACAACACAATATCTATATTTGCAGGCTATAACTCAAAGGGTTAGTACTTCTTTAACTATCTGATTTAATTCAATAAGCAATGCAATAGATACAAGATGAAAGTCAACGCTCTGTTATTTAGTCTACGAAAGATCATCAATTCATCAATATCTACCAAATGACCAAGCCTATAGTATATCCAATCAATAATTTGTTCAGTAAATTCTTGACGTCGTCATTACACCTTATTATTACACCTTTGCCGCGTCAAGATGAGATATTCACTATGATGTCGGCCTTTATTTTGTTAGTAATGTTAGTTAGGGTTTTGAATTTAGGGTTTTAAAAGATGGTTTTGCACACTAAAGGCTCAACGTTGGAGATATAACCAGTGCCTTAGGGTATATGGAGTCAAAAGCAAGGGCACAAGGTCTCGGGA
>ML777794.1:356580-369744 GCA_009831015.1 Picea engelmannii
TTAGCCCAGGGGAGACGTCCCCGGTAACCTGGGGTTTGAAGAGGCAAAGGATACAAGGTCAAGTGTTAAGATTTCCCTCCTCGCAGGTTACCACCAGTATCAGATAGTCCGGCTAATCAGCCAATAAAAGAAGTGTAGGCCCTATTGAAAACACCTTCCTGAAACAAGATAATAACAACACAATATATATATTTGTAGGCTATAACTCAAAGGGTTAGTACTTCTTTAACTATCTCATTTAATTCAATAAGAAATGCAATAGATACAAGATGAAAGTCAACGTTCTGTTATTTAGTCTATGAAAGATCATCAATTCATCAATATCTACCAAATGACCAAGACTACAGTATATCCAATCAATAATTTGTTCAGTAAATGCTTGATGTCATCATTCAATTGCTTATTATTACACCTTTGCAGATGAGATATTCACTATGACGTCGGCCTTTATTTTGTTAGTAATGTTAGTTAGGGTTTTGAATTTAGGGTTTTAAAAGATGGTTTTGCACACTAAAGGCTCAACGTTGGAGATATAACCAGTGCCTTAGAGTATATGGAGTCAAAAGCAAGGGCACAAGGTCTCAGGAGGATTAAAACTTAGAGACTGGAAGGTAGGGTTCTATGGTGCTGCAATGGCAGGGCCCTAGAATAAAAAACCTAGGGGAAAGAGGCTCACTCCGGTGTTGCTTAAGCAAGGCCTCGTGCTCTTTCCTCCTTCTCTAAATGATCTTGGCAAAACGGTTAGCTCAAAGTATAAATTTAAGGGAGAAAGTGTTGCAAAGGCAAGGACTTCAAACCCTAGAAGGTGAAACCCTAGGTGTAGTCCAACTAGGCCTAGGACGTCTCCTCTTTTCAACCTATAACTTCAACGCTAGCTTAGAAAAAAGAAAGAAAAGTGTAGCAACGACTAGGCTATGTCTTCTTTTTTCAATGGCTGAAAACTATTCCTCAACAAGGGGACATGTAACAATGACCTACTTGTGTGCTTGCTACCTAGGGTTTTGAAATCAACAAATTTATAAGTAAATGCAAGAATACTAACCTACAACCATTCAATCAAGAAGTTTTGTAGGAAAAACACTTACATATCATGAAGAAAAGCACATGCAAACCCTAGTTGTAAACCTTCCATGAGAGAAATGCCATAAATGCCAAGAGAAATCCTCCTTCAAGAGTAGCGCCTCACTTTAAAACACCAAAAATACCTAAGTAGGGCGCAAGAATTAAGATCTCACAAGAGAGTGAGTTGTGTTATGTCCAAATGAGGGAAAAACATCCTCAATATATATCATTCCATGACCTTTAATTTACAGAATAGGTCATTAAAATAGCGGACAATGATGACTACAAAATTTACACTGTTTTTACATTAACTGCTAAATAAAAGACACAAAATGAGCAAAAGGTGGGACGTCAAGCCCTTCTGAGGGAGACGTTGGCCCTTTTTGGGCATGTCCAACATCCATAAGTCAGACGTTAGCCCTTTTAGGGCTCCTCCAAGCTGCCACATGTGCCAGTAACTCATCAAACTGCCACACGCTCAAGGTGACGTCCAGATCTCCTGGGTGTCGTCCTGTCCATCAAGAGGAAAACGTTCCATCTGAAGTGGGTCATCCCCCTTAGGCCGGGCTCAGCCAAAGTGTGCTGGGTGGAACGCCCTTCTTTTCTTCATGTGCAAAGGCTCATCATAACACTGTCCTGTCTTTGCCATCCCAACAACCATCTGATGGGCTCTTCATCCCCATGGAGGTCTGAGCTAATCATCTCCCCATGTGTACCGATCCACTGGTACCTGTCCGTCGGGCATGGTCCTGTACATCAAAAACTTCGCCCTCCATGGGCTCATTAGTCCTCAGGATCATAGCAATGTCAATCATATTCCATCATTAATTTCATCAAATACATGCATAAAACCCCTAGCATATCCTCTAATAGCTCAAAGATATTACACTGATCTACTATACAAAGTTGAAGAAAGAGACTGAATGGCCTATTGGGCCAGTATCCATAAGAAGAAGAAAGTTTCCAAAGAACATTATTCAAGCCATGTAACATGAGGTGATATGGTTTAAGGATGTCCAAACATAGTGAAAACCAGGGGCAGGTATTATCCATGGGTGCCTTTGTAGGAGGCAAGTTGTACCTGTCATGGATGAAGTTCTTTCCCATCCCTTTATTGCCTTTATTATTTCTTTATTTATTACTTTTTCTTTCTTTTTTACTTCAAGGTCTGACCAGAGGACACTGCCTTGGCATGGTGACCAGAGCTGACAGTGTTACCCATGAGTATTTTCGTAGAAACGATAAGGCTGGCTCGTGATGAGACCCCCTTTCCCTTGGCCATGCAACCAAAGGTCATTGCCCTAGCGTGGTGACCAGATAATGGCAATGTCATACTGCTAGATACTATGAACATAATGGGTTGGCTCGTGATGAGACCTCCCATCCTCTTGGTTAGGTCTTGTTTTATTATTTTTCTTCGGGTCCCTTTTGTTTCTTATGGAGAGGTCTTTTATCGCCTTCTTGGGGATCCCTGGGCGAGGCATCTCTAGGTTTTATTTCTTATGGATTTTACCTTTTACCAGCTGATTTTACCTCATGGGACTTTAGCCCCTTCCTCCCACAGGATAAAGTGTAACCCCTCAAATTGGTCATCCTAATGCTCGGACTAGGGGAATGGGATAGATGAATGGGAGATAAGATGTAAAATGATAATATTGTGGGAGCGGACGATGGCTCTTCACCATCCCCCCTGGTGGCTAACCAAGACCTATGGATACAAGCTTGCTAGGGCACCTCATTTATCCCCCCAACCATGGTCAAGCGGGTTAGTGTAATATCCAAGCAGTTGTCAGAAATGTAAGGATCCTGATGCATATATCTGAAAGTTATAATGATCAAACATGACACATACCATGATACCTGGACCAATTACCTCATGGAGAAAGAGTCTTCTCTGATGCAAGTCCAAGCCGATGGTGATGGATGTTGCTGTTGCTGAGAGGATAGGTCTGATGAAGAAGAAGAAGGATGGGCCCTCCAGGGCCATACTCAGGTCAATCCTGCTCTCGGTACTCCATGTCTAGGACCTATGGGCCTTGAGACATGATCTCCTAGTTATCCCTAGAAATCGGGGATAATAGAGACTCCACTGGGGATACGTTTTTCAAAGATAGTCTAGTCGGTTTGAAAAAGGGGTAAACTAGCACTGACCAGGTGTCTATTCGAAACCATTTTAACGAGTGTGATAAAGACGAGATCACTCGATGATTTTTTCATTTTTAAGGAGTTTGAAAAAAGATTAACTATGGAATCCGTCAGTAATGTTCTTCTGGACCAATTTAGCGAGTGTGTAAGAATAAGGTCACTCGACGATCTTTTCGATTATAGGGAGTCTGAAAAGAGCTTAACTATGGACTTCGTGGGGGTTCCTTTTTCGTAAATTTATTCCCTCAGGCCCGAAAAAGGGTTAAAATCATACTTGAGAATACTCTTCTAGGGAACCAAAGCTCCTAGAGTATACCTTTGTTCGTACAGTTGACCGTTTGGACCGAAAAATAGGTAAAATACCGCCGGACAGACGTGACTTCAAATTTCATTTTAGTGAGCGTGAAGGTCAACAAGATCCCTCGACAATCTTTTCATTTTTAGAGGGTCTGAAAAGGGCTTAAAAGAAGACCCGTTATGTTCTGGGAGTCCTGAGGGTGAGGTCAAGAGTGATAATGCATCATGCAAAATGAGGCTCAAACTCGTAATCAGGATAAACTAATAAGGACTCCCGAGCCTATGGTCATTAGTGATAACATGGACACCAAAATGCAACTAGGTTCTACCTAGGGCATCCATGTTAAGGTAGGATCTACCACTAAAATACGACACTTCTAAAGCAACAATGATGGTTCCGTGTCGCAAATCTGTGGGATCGATCCTATGGCGTAGTGATAAAGACAACAAGATGCAAAAAGTAGAGGTGGAATCCTAACTTAAATGCAACAAGTTGGAAAAAAAAATGTCTTTTTACCAAAGGACCTTTAAAAAATACCCAAATCTTCAAAAAGTTTCCCAATACCCAAAGTAACAATTATCGTAACAATCCATAGAAAACTCCTGAACTATACTAAATGATTTTCAATTTAGAAAAAATGACAAAAGGGTCCAAAAATTGACAAAAAGTGGCCAAAAGGGTCTATAAATAGAAGTTGGCAGCTCATTATCACTATTGCAAATTGAGAAATTGACTAAAAGCCAAAAATACCCCTTTGTGAAAAGAATTGATTCCGGGAGCTTTGGTGGACGGAACGAGCTTTCGATTGGACAAAGTAAGTACACATTAACCCCCCTTGCATTTCCATTCTTCGTTTATGCATTTTATTTTGTTTTTTGAGGGGGGCGTTGACCTTAAAAAGGTCGGCCCTACGTATACGCGGGTTGTCCTAATACAACCCGCGTGTGCACGCGTGCAGAATAAAAATTGCACATGTGCACACGCGACTGTGTGCATTACAACCCTTGTGTACCCTCTAAGATGTGGAAAAAATAAGAAAAAATACAAGGGCTAATCTCTCCTAAACTTGTAAATTGCAGGATGCATGTTCACTGGAGAGAAAGGGAGCATGAGGACATTGATCTTTTGGTCGACGAGGACCCTAATGCTCTTGCCGCATTAACGCAATGTGGTTTGATAAAGTTTTTCCATTGTCCTTTCATGCGGGCACAACCTAGGCTATCGAACTCCTTGGTTGACTATTGGAACCCTGACACAGAGGCCTTCATGCTTGAGGGTCAATCGTTGACTCCAACAACCGAGGACATATAATTTTTGACTGGCCTCTCAAGGAGAGGGGAACTAGTCAATTTCTACACTTTTCCTTCTGGGCGTCTCAACATAGTGGAGTTGATTGGACTTCACTGTGAAGCCAGTACCGACAAGATGGGCACGCAGGTGCCAAAAAGAAAGATCTTTGACCTATCATTGAAAGTGATAGTTTTGTTTATTGGGCGGATCACTGGATCTGCGGCTCTACATCAGGCCTCCTGTGCACACATTAATTGTGCGATTTAGTGCTTAAATGCACAAATCTTTGACTGTAGTACCACATTACTAGACTGCATGAAGAGGTAGTTGGCAGAGTGTCGTATGTGGAGGCACAAGAACTTTGGATTTTGGACAATCCTTTGTGCTTTCTTCTTTGAGAGAGTACTAGGTCTTAGTCTTAGAGACGATATGAGGGCATGAGCCTTCTCACCCCGCACTGTGCAGATGGGTGACGTTGTTGCCACGACAGGGGGAGGAAGGACCATTGGGGCCTTTGATGACAAGTTTTTTTCTTGGTGTATGTGACAAATTTCGGTTATAGAGGACTACCCCTATGTCGTGATCGACTTCTCGAGAGATCCTGAGATTCCGGTACCTCCCGGAGAGCAGAGAGGAGAGATGGGTAAGTTTGTTTTTGTTTTTTTTTCTTTCTTCTTCAAATTTATTTAATTTTTATGTTGTTTCTATATATGTCATTTTTTTGTATATACCCGAGTATATGACAATTAAGTATGTGTTATGTGCAGATGTGGGGCTAGTGCGTCCAGCGGACTTCCCGAGGAACATGCGACGTCCTCGACCAGAGGCAGGACCAGCTGCAGCTGGCGGACCAGTAGCAACAGGGGGACCTCCAGTAGGTGAGGCTGAGAGAGTTTTGAGATGGGTAGAGCAGAACTTTACCTTGCTTACTCGCACAGTCCCCATGGCAGAGATCAAGGATCTGCCGCCATCCATGTAGCCTCATGTAGTGGGGGAACCACGGACATGGGTCCGACTTTTTCGACGTTTGGAAAATGTTGTTGATCATTATAACAGGGCCAACAGGCCCCGTCCTTAGTTAGGCTAGACAACTTACGTGCCAAGGGAACTACTTGTATATTTTTGAGGGCATAAGCCCCGCGACTTTCTATTGGACGTATTTTTGAGGCACTTGCGCCCACCCATGTACTATGATATTTTTGATATTATATATGGATTTTTATGTCTTTTTATGTCTTATGGATTATATCTACTTTACAAATGTATTTACATGTGCATGTGTGTGTCTTTCTTACATGTGTGCAAGATGCCAATCTAATATTTGATTAGCTAGAGTATCTGTAACTTGATTTAATCTCCTAGGAACGTGAAAATATGTAATATAATCAAAGCTTTGTTCTAAGAGATGTACCCTAAGGAATCGTTAGTGTAGAGTAGGATCATGAACATGGTATACTCCATTTAACTGAGACACAACTAGTTGGATGTCTAAATAGACTCAGAGGTGAGAGATACCAAGTGACAAAGCGTCACGAAGTAACTCAATAATTGAGTTGTATTCGATGACATTGTTTGTGGTGTCGCCTAAACATATACCTCCTGAAGATAGCAACTGGCCCTGAGGTGTGAAAATCACCCAAGCTGCGGAGGGAAGCCTCCGAGTGTGTCGGTTAGCACCGTCCGCGAATCCAACGAACACCTCTGATTCACTTGACATCTGCCACAATGAAGAAGATGACATAAAAAATGACATGTCCATAAAACCCAAAACCCAAAAAGTAATAGTACAAAGACTATACATATATTACAAAAATTCACCCAAGGCGACCCACCTATGAGTAGTACTTCTTGATGTAGAGTCCATTTCTAGGCTCCGCCAAAACATTTCCTTCAAACTCCACCAGACGATAAGCACCCTTATGTAGTACTTCTTTCACGATGAAAGGTCCGAACCACATGGGTTTGAACTTGCCTGCCCCTAGGGGGTCCTTATCTTGGTCATGTACCAGGACAAGGTCGCCTTCAGAGAAAATCTGAGGACGAACAGACCGATCATACTGACACTTGAATTTTTGTTTGTGAGCCTCGTTAGACAAGGCCACATCACGATGTTGTTCATTGAGCTATTCGAGGTATAGTAGCCACTCTTCAAGTGGTGAAGTATCTGGAAATAACTGTACTGCCAACTTTAACAATGGGATCTGACATTCTATAGGCAAGATTGCTTCCAACCCGTAAATGAGTTGAAAATGTGAGAAATCGGTTGCAGTCTAAACAAACGTTCGGTAAGCCCATAATGCTGAATATAACATCAAATGCCAATTTGACTTGGCCGAATTGATCGTTCACTGTAGAATGGTTTTAAGAGATTTGTTCAGCTTCCACCTGACCATTCACTTGGGGGTAGTAAGGTGATGAATGTTCCTTCCTCAACCCAAGATTTGATGTTAACTCGGTCATCATTTTGTTCTGAAAGTGACTGCCATGGTCAATGAAAATCTCTCTTGGGACACCGAACCTTGTGATTATCTGGTTGAACAAAAGGAGAGTTGGTGTCTCCCTGTCATCTTTGAATGATGGCATAGCTTTGACCCACATGGTGAAGTAGTCTACTGCTACAATGATATAGTGGTGCCCCCTTGCTGAGGGGGGGTTGCATGTAGTGTAATCAATCCCCCATTTAGTGAAGGGACCAACGGTAATAACGGGAAACATGGGATCAGGGTGTTCCCTCATCTTTCGAGAGAAGATCTGACATGGGTGGCACTTATTGACTGATTCGACACAATATTTGATTAATGTCGGCCATAAGTAGCCGGCTTGTAGAATCTTTTGGGTTGTTACCAACCTAGAAAAATGACTACCACATGCTCCAATGTGGAAATTGTTAAGCATGATTTCTCATCTTCAAGGGTGAGACATCGACGAAGGATGCAGTCTACACCTCGACAATACAATGTCTCCTCGAGTATGAGAAAGTTCTTAGCCTGATGGCGTATACGACGACGGTCATCACGAGAAGCAGAGGCAGGACACTTCAAAGTCCGGAGATAAACAAGCACATCTCCATACCAGGGGTCAAAAGACGCGATCAAAAACTTGTCTCCTTTGATAGGCGACTCGTCGGGTATAACATCACCTGATTCAATCGAAAGTTCTGATATGAGTTCCGCGAAGATCATCGACTTTTTGGATTTCGCCAAAACAAATTCCAAGTCGAATTCCTAGTGGATAACTATCCATCTACGGATATTTCCACCGATGACTCGTCGTGTCAATACGTATTGAAATGGGTTCACGACGACAATGACGGTGGTCTTGTGAAACAAAATGTAATGACGAAACCGTTAAACAACATGGACTGCTGCCAACTCAAGTTTTTCAATATGGGAATAATTGAGTTCCGGTCCAACTAGGCCTCGACTGAGGTAATAAATGATGTATTCAGAGAGCAAATCATCCTCCCGAACTAAGACCATACCGATGGTCGACTCTGCAGCAGCCAAGTATAACAGGAAATCTTTATTATAATTGGGTGGTCGAAGCAGAGGGGTTGATATGAGGGCATTTTTCAATGTTGCGAAAGAGCATTGAGCGGCTTTGTCCCAGTGAAAAGGAATGTCCTTCTTCAATAAACACATAAAACCTTTTTGTTATCTTGGCATAGTTTGCGATGAAACACCGTAGAAAATTTGCTCTTCCCTGCAGACTCTGAAGCTGAGGTATGGTGAACAGGGGAAGAAATTGAACTATTGCCTCAACCTTGAGAGGATCGACCATGATCCATGTTGTCAAAACGATGAAACCTAACATACGACCTGATGTGACGCAAAAACTACACTTGTTTGGATTCAAGTGGATTCGGTAGTAGCGACACCATTCAAGCATAAGTCGAAGGTGTTCCGGATGATCAACTCTCTTGTGAGATCGTGGCGCTAAATCATCGAGATAAGCCTCGATTATGTGTTTAAGGTCGTGGAAAGCAAAATACATGGCCCGCTGAAACGTAGCTCCAACATTTTTCAGACCAAAAGGCATCTTACGATAAGTGAATGTACCCCATGGACAGATGAAAGCAGTTTTGTGTTGGTCTTTGGGTTTGGTTTGTATCTGATTGTATTCCGAAAAACCATGCATGAACGAAAAGGCCTCGCATCCTGCACATTCATTGATTATCTGGTCAATAAATGGCGTGGGGAAATTATCTTTTGGGCAGGCCTTGTTCAGATCACGAAAGTCCATGCATATGCAAATCGTACTCTATTTTTTATTGACTGGCACATGATTTGACACCCATTGAGTCAATTGGATGGGGTAGATGAAACCAACTTTAAGTAGTTTCTCTCCTTCAGCCTTGATAGCTGCTGCTTTCCTAGGATTGACTGGACGAAGTTTCTGTCGGACTGTCTTGACATTAGGATAAGTCGTGATTTCATGTTCAACAATTCTTGGGTCTATGCCTGGCATTTCCTATAAAACCAGGCAAACACATCGCATAATTCTTTAACTAAATCTGTGTAGATTTGAATCTCCTCGGGGGAGCAGTCTACTCCGACGAAGATATTCTCCACGACACCAGAGGTTTTGGAGATGTCAATAGGTATCGTCTCGACTATTGTTGCCATATTTCCTTCAACATAAACTTCATATGTTGCCAAAGGATTGATAGGACAATCTTTATCTCCGTTCATGGTCAGAGTGAATTCTCCTGCTTCAATTCGTCCTAACTATGGGAGGAAGTAAGATCTATGATGAAGGCCATCCCAGGGTCTGTCCAGACTAGTCATTGCCTCAATAATCTCTTCGTCTGAAGGCAATACTAAGTCTAAAGAATCTATATCAGCAAGGGAACCTTAAGCCCAAATAGGCCCAAGCACCAGATCTAACTCTTGTGTGGGAGTCGGATCGGGGTCAACAGAAGCTTGTTGAATGATCGAGTATGCAACTTCTGCCATAGACAAAGGCATGGCCATGCCATGGTGCTCTGTCCCTTCCATCATGGCAGATGGGGAAGGAAGGGTCCACAGATCGTGAAAGTACGTTGTGCGAAACGACGAGATTTGAAAAATTTCAGCCCGAGAAAGGTTGGGGGCAACCGTCATATAATGGACATTGCCGATCAGAGGCGGGTAATCGAAAGTACCCATCAATGATGGGCACAAACCAACCCCTACATCGACAATGCCAGGATGGGGGTTATCAATCATCGGGACCGTGGAGACTCCCGATGAAGGGTCAGGACGAGAGAAGGATAATTGATCAATGGTCACAATCCGACCCTCTTGAGGAAACAACAAGACCCAGAACACTATTGCGACCACTGCTTGCATAGCATAGGTCCAACTCCTTCCTAACAAAATATTGTAGTTGAGGGACGCATCGACCACTTCAACTTCGACACACATGGTTTTACCCCCTAACTGCACGGGAAAAGAGGGGATGATCCCATGTGGTCAGAAATAATGATTGTCAAAAGCTATAAGTAGAGTAGGTGACAGAGACAAAATTGGTTGGCCGATGGCCTTCCAACACACCAAAGACATCACGCAGGTCAAGGTGCCCTCATCTACCATTGTACGAAAAATATTCCGGGTAAATTTTTTCGTGGTGTAGGCCACTGCTATCTTAAAAGCGATGTGGTAAGGAAGACGAGGTTTTAAGTCGGAGGTATCAAGCATGATAATTCTTGGATTACAAATCTCGGCAGAGCCTAAGGCAGCTAACAGGGCCTTTCTCTGGGAAGGGAAACTCTGGAGGACTTCCAAGGCAGACATTGCACAAGGGGTTTGTGATAAATCCTCCACCACAGAGTAGTTCAAGGCGGCCCTTGCGTTTGGGTTGTAAGAATCTTTCTTGAACGCAACTTTAGGGATGCGTGTCATTGTTTCTCCCAATGTCTTCTCATTCTGAAGAGGAAGAGGTGGGTTTTCGACTTCTTTGCCCTTCTTAGAGGTGTATGGCTTTCCGTAATCATGTGCTCTAGTCATTATATAAGCATCACCTTTCATCATATAGACATTTGCAGATGAAGGATTACTTGAAGATGGAGGGGGTCCTTGACTGCCCCCTTTAGTGCTCGAGGAGGTTCGAGTTAGATTTTGCCTGTGTGGGAATGAGTTCGTTAACACGACAAGCTGTTGCTATGCCAATAACTTCTGGGCCTCCGCAAGCCGAGGGCACTGATGGGTTGGGTGGTCTTCCTTGCAAAGATTACAAGGATACTTTGACTTCTTCTTTTTAGTGTCACCCCTGCCAGCATTATTGGTGGGTTTCTTATCCCCCTTACCCTTTTTTCGTTGTGTCTTCTTTCCATTAGGTTGCTGGGTGGCCTTTGGGTTTGTCATTTTCACACTGTGTACATTCAACTTTTGGGTAGGGGGAACAACCGAACCAGTGGTTTGGTTGGCCGCTGTCTTTTGTATCTACAATTGTTGCAATTGATTTGACAATGGATCAACGCGCTTGGTTTGTGCTGAACCGATAATTCCATCAGCACGTGGTCCAGACCTTTGCCTAGTTTTGTCAAGGATTGACCTCGGTGCATCTGGAAAAATCTCATAGTGTAAACCAGATTGAGAGTAAATTAGCTCTAGTTGTGGCGCTCTCATTATCATGTCTTCTTCGGAAAACAATCTGGATGTTGCGACGTCTTTAGATAACTGGGGTACCAAAGACCTAAGGAACCACTCTAGCAGGAATGTTGGTGGGACTGGCACTTTGATCAAACTCTTCCAATGTCTCCATTCTCGAATATGATCTGAGATATGGTCCACTTTTGTTTGCTCGAAATTGGCCAGCAATTCAGTGTCGACGTCGTATCTCACAGGTAATTAGAAATGATTTAGGAAAGCCATTGCCAATTCGTCGAAGGAAGAGTATCGTGAGCGATTTAGCTTAATGTACCATTTCACAACACTCCCTATGAGAGTGCGTTGAAACAATCACAACTGAATGGAGTCGTCTCTTAACAAGTTGGATGAGCACCATAAGTGGAAGGTAGTCATGTGATCACTAGGATCTTCATTAGGCTTGGCCTCGAACTTTGGAATGCATGAAGGCAACTTGGTCGGCATGGGAGGCCAACTCGTATCATGACAGATGGGGTCATTTAAAAGCCTTGTCAAATATGGCAAGTGTAGGGTTGCCATAAACAATATCTTGGGTTGTGGATTGTAGCCGGGGAAAAGGGAACCCGGGGTTTGACTGGCACCAGGTTTCCAGGAAAAGTTAGGTTGCTGGCCAGGGCTCTGGTAATAACCATGACCATGACCAACATACAGATTGGGCGCTTGTTGAGACATCATCTACTGATTCCCATAATAAGACGTAAAGGGCTGTGCTTGCGTAGCATTCCAAGGATTTTGGGAGGGGTTTCCCCCTGCCGATCCGACGGGCATAGGCATTGGGCCTTGCCTAGGGTTCCACTAGGTATGGAAAGGGTTACCCCCGATCGACATCCCTGGCAAGGGGACTGGTCCCTACCATGGATTCCAAGATCCTTGTGAGGAAGGAATTCCTAAGTGTGCCCCCTGTGCAGGAATAGTACCCTGTACAGGATGTGGTTGTCCATAACCGGGGTTTCCCCTGGCCGAAACGGTAGATGACGAGAAAGTGTTGTTACCAAACACACTGAATAAAGAGAAAGGTGTCGAACCAACTGACATATTATAAGGAGGGAGTGCTTGACTACCTGCTCCAAACAAGTTTATGTTAGGCCCGACGGAGTTTTGAGGAACACCACTGAGCGAGGGGGATGAAGGGGGTATATGACCCCCGCCGTAAGGGAAAGCGATAAAAGGAGTGGAAGTGCCCCCAATAGATCCTTGCAGAGGAGCGTTGAAACTCCCTGCCCCTAGACCCAAAGTTTGTAAAGTGGAAGAGGAAAGTACAATACTCGTACCGAAGTTAGGCATCCCATATGAGAAAGGAGAGCCTGTCGTTTTTGAGGAAACAGAGCAGTGATCGTTGCCAAAGACAGAATCAGACTGTTGCCCGAGGTAGAAGCATTCAAGGCCATGGTGGCCCAGACCGACGACGGTTGGTTAGGAGGTGTAACACCCCCAGTAGTGACAGTCGTGAAGGAAATATCAGTATTCCCTGAAGAAGTGGCAACGTTTGCTTCCATTGTTGTTGGTGACACTACTGGACGTTCGTAAGGTAGAACTTGTACGACGATGGGCGCCGATAGATCAGTGATGGGAGGGTTGTAAGGACCAAGAGCCTTTGCTCCGAGGTAAAAAATGATTGGTTCCTCCAGGAACGAAAGTTCTTCTCTCGAAGATGGGTTGGGCATAGTTTCTAGTAACCTGGTTGTCTCAAAAAACCCTTGTTGGTCTAATTTTCGCCTTAGCAGTTGCGGGGGGGGGGGG